>JAQIWX010000099.1:0-27987 GCA_034696785.1 Lepidocyrtus cyaneus | reverse complement strand
TGAAGCAATTGATCATGAGTGATCCAATTCATGAAGCTGTTGCCAAATTGGAATCCAAACATCAAAAGGTTTTACATACAAAAAAAGTTTATGTTTTCCCATGAAATATTGACGTCGACAATTCGTCAAATTTTAAAAGATCGCCTTCATCAACTTTTTACTCTAACTACCAAATCCTTTTTCTATTCATAGGACAAGCAAGTGGCATTGGAAAAGCAGAGACAAGAACTGGAACGGCAGTTTAATGCGCTCATGCATGTGCTCAGCCCTTCCTCCCCCCTCCCACCAGCCCTTCCCTGGGACGCACAGAACTTTCTCCAGCAGCAGCAAGCACAAACCACGCAGCAGCAGCAACAGCCAAACAATCCAACCAACAACAGTGTTCAGAGTGCACGAAACAATAAAATCGCCGAGGGACTAAAACTTCTCAAAGACTTTTTGCTAAAGGCCAATCAAATGGTGAGGGAGGCGAATGAGATCGCGAGCGCAATGAAGATTGACGTCAAGTATAGGGTTACCCTGCTCATTCCGCCGAACAACCTCACCCCAAATAGACCAAAAGGCTCATTGGTAAGCTATATACTAAGTTATGGATGAAGATAAAGAGAAACTGGATGGGAAATCTATTATTCCTACTTACTATGCATACACAGTCAAATTTGGCATGCCGTGTATGTACATCACACACATTTTTTTATCTATTGGGAAGAGTCATATTCTAGAGTGAAAGCTGCCAATAGGTAAAAACGAAAGAGGGAAAAAATCTAAAACGATAAGGAGGACGACACACACACGGGGTGCAGCTGCTGCAATGCAATGTGTGTGATTACTTAATGATTAATAATTCATGTTATTACGTACGTCCTCCTCTTTTACCGTCGGCAGTCTGCTCATAAGTCTCAGGGAAAAAAACTTCTTAACCGTATTATACGACTCATACGACGACGCTCCCATGCCCTAATAATATTATTCCCGCAAAAAAAAAAAACACACGAAGAAAGAGTTCCTATTTTCTCTCTCTGGAACTAAAACCGCTTATTCCAATTCATTTCATGTGCGTAGGTTGCGGAACCCTCTATCCGGGTAGAGCGAGATGGCTATTACCCCCAAATTTGGTCAATGGAAAAGCTACAAAATCGGTTGATAGACATGCGAGAAATGTATGAGGACTACTGCTCTCAAAACACCAGCAGCGAAGAGAGTCTAAGCCTAAGCCCTGCCGAGCTTTCTAATGAACCGCCAGCCTTTTTCTTCGAACCGGATCAGCCACATGTTCTTCTTGGAATTGCTAATGTCTTTTTACAGGTTAGATATGGACATACGTATCACTGAATGAACAAGAATGAATGATTACAGTTGGGAGAAGATGAGGATGGATTGGAGCCTTTCCAGTCTCAAGAGACTCACTTCTGCAACAACAACAAAGTTTTCCATGAAAATGAAATGATGTAATTAGAATATACTGCTTTCTCTTTTCCAGGCGCTATTCTATGATGACGTGACCCTAAAATACGCAGTCCCAGTAATTAACCAACAAGGGGAAATCGTTGGGAGGCTTCATATCGAAGTTGCGAAAATTTCTGGGACGATGGATCCCTCCAAGTGTGTGAGCACCATGCAAACCTCCAAACTGGATAACTCCCTCTACGAGGAATACGAAGATGAGGAGGAGCAGATGAATGAGATAGAGTCCAAGACGGTGACGGTGAAAGTAACGATCCGTCATTTGGCTGGGGTCTCCTCCACTCACTCAGTGTTTTGCCAATATGTGTTCTGTGATAATATTGTTGTGGTCCCGCCGACCTCCACCACCTCGGTCATAAGGTTTGATCACACGCGATACTTTACTATTCCGTTGAGTGAGGAGTTTATCGATTACTGCTCGGAGTCTGCCCTTTCCGTTGAGGTTTGGGGGCATCGGGGGACCCAGCCTAATGGGAATGCTTTGGAAAGCGCACAACAGTCGAACGGGGAAACTAATAATAATAGCGTTACGGATCGGTGGAAAGAGGTCACATCCCAGGTTAAGCTTTGGGTTGAAATTCAGGTAAATTTTTGATGATCTTTTCGTAGTGCTAAATGGAAATGTGGCATGCAAAAGTTGATCCGGGGTAACGTGAGATAATTTTCCTGTTTTCTAAAGGAATTGAATGAGAATGGAGAGTATGTACCTGTGGAAGTGGATTGTGGCCCTGGAATAGCTCCCCAGAGTGGAACAGGTGGGGCTCACCTACTTCGTCAAGGACTCCAAAGGAGAATCCTAATTACAGTGGAGACCAGCGCCAGTGTCGGACAACTTCCTGTCGTTTGTGATGAGATAGATCAAGTGTCATTGGGAGCTATTACGCCCAGATCCACAACCCTTCAACGGGCTCTTGACTCGTATCAGGAGGAGGATCTTACGTTGCTTCGGGAAAAGTAAGTTTAATCTAATCGAAGCAATTAAAAATGCTTTGATGTAAATCACCTAGAGCATGAAGGGACAACGAAGTTGATTGCGTTTTTATTCATTGACTATAAAAATCTTTTGTGTCATTAGATGGGGAGAGGCGCTCAAAAGACGGCGAGAGTATTTGGATGCTCATCTTCAAGAACTGGCAAATAAGACGGAGAAGAGTGAAGAGGAACAAATTAGGGAAAAGTCATTAGTTTCCCAATGGCTTACTCTGACAGAGGAGAGGAATGCGGTGTTAGTGCCCACTCCGGATTCGGGTGTGCCTGGAGCACCCACAAATTCTAGCTTTAAGCCGGAGATGGGGATGGAGCAACACATGCCAATTATATTTTTGGATATAGCAGGTGTGTAGCAAAGGGATATAAGATGTTTTAATCATGAATAATTTATTTTTAAAACATGCAAATCCTTTTTTTGCAGAGGACATTCTGTCCGCCGAGTCCAGCCCTCACAGTCCACCATTAGTATCCGGGATTACTGCCGGACTCAACTCGTTACTTCCAAAAGAACATGACTCACAATTCGTAGCTCTTCCCATGCACAAAAAGTCTTACGGTGACTTTTACTCTGCTTGGAGTGATCAGCGTATGACGACGGAAAGTTGGGCTTTGGTCTCATGGGATAGTTCGGTCCACGACTGTCCTCAATTAAATAAGCCTACTCCGCCGGGGGAAGTCATTTATGTAATTTTGAGGGTGGCTCTTCGACTGTCTCATCCAGTTCAAATGGAAGTTGTCTTGAGGAAACGGGTGTGCCTTATTGTTAGGAAAAATAGGTAAAATTGCAAATCTATTTCAAAAATTTAACCAACATACCTGGGTAGTTAACTTTTTTCAAATACTTAATTTTTAACCTTTAAACTTTAGATCGTCATTAACTGAACGACTGAGAGCCAGATTTACCATGAGAAAGCCAGAAGATCTGGAACAAGAACGGTCAAAGAAAAGGACTGGCGTTACGTACCAAGTTGTAAGTCATTTGCCGAAGTCATCGGAGCAACTTGAGACTCGAGAGTCCCTCGCCAGCCTGGCAGTTTCTCATGGAGAAAATTATATAGGTAATTTAAATAATGAGGACCAGTGACTTTCTTTATATAAGTTATGAAATAATTATGATGGTAAACTTTCTTTTTACATGACCAAACTTTGTGTTTTGCAAATTTTCTTTTCAGAGGAATATTTGCGTTCAGTGTCAGCAGTGGATTCCATCCTGAACCTGGATAGAATGCGACAGTCCGTCTATCTCCGCGAAGAACAAATGAAAAGTCGACCTCAAAAGCTCAACCAAAGTTTCCAACATCAAAATGGTGGAACGCCCAACACTCCAGCAGGGATGTCCGGCTTCATGCGGAAAACTCTTTCAGTTCCTAACATTTCCCAAATGTTTGTCGGGCCGTCGACGGGAAGCTCAATAATTGGAAGTAACATAAAGCTATCCCAACTTAATGGGAATCCTGTGGGCGGCTTGCTTAGCCCGAACACAACCGGCTCAGATGGCATGAGTAATGGAACCCTCGGCCCTCGAAGAATCAAACCGATCCGATCAGAAAGTTTAGCAAATCTGTCCGGCTTCTCAAGCTCCAGTATATCTGCCTTAAGTCCGTCCCAGCAAAGTCCTAATCAAGCGCGTCCGAGTTCCCTTAATCTAGGTTAGTAAAATACAGTTTAACTGGGAATAACCAACTTACATTGTTCGTTGAAATGAATCATGTACTAAATTTTGTCTTGTTCCACACAGGTCACACAATGACAGCAGGAGGAACGACCACTCCTCACAGCACCAAATGGACAAGCATGATGACCACAGTCATGGAAGAAGAAAGCAGTGGCTACGGAAGCCAAAAGTCCTCTGAAGAGTCTCCAACAACCACTGGCTGACCCAAGAGAGCATGTCAGGTCCCGCCTCGTGTTGACTTGATTGTTTCAAAAAGTTGAGGGGATAACCCCTCTCCAAAAATCCAATAATGCTTCGAGAAAGTTTCTAGGCTTTTAGGTATGCCTGTAGCGTAGCCGTTGCGTTGCAGGTGGCTTAAGTACCTTACCACAAAAAACAACTTACAATGTAATAGCACCCATATTAGAAAAACAAATCCTAAATCCTTCCCTAACTACATTACAATTACAATAAGTAGAAATCGTTTAACATAGAAAATGTATATTTTAGACAAGCTGTAGCTGCATATCGTTCTATGTCGCATCACCGTAAAACAACATATAACTTATACTATTTGTATTTCCTCCAAGTGGAAAGAAAAACAACTTATTTTACGCAATAGCAAACAAATTACCGCATATAATAAGTATAATTTCAGCTATTCCAGTTGACTCGATGAATGCAACTGATTACAAAACAAATTGCTGGTTAACTAAAAGCAGCTAAAATAACTAGAATAAAATGGACACATTTTTAGCAACAAAATAATAATCCGCCTAAACTAGATGTATGAAAAACAAACAGAATTTTGCTACGAACTATGTAGAAAGCTGTGTAGGCAGTTATTTTTTTGATGGTGGTAACAAACAGTGAATGTAAAAAAAACAAATAACTTTAATCGTAATTTAGTACTTATAGAAAAAGTAGTTAGTTAAGTATCGTTATTGTAGATGTCTGTCATTAGAAGATTGTTCTAAAATACTAATCCACTTAAAACATAACTAGACTTAAGTAGACTTTTATCGTACTTTCAGACTTCATACTTCATTGCATTAGCAAAAGTACTATATAGTATTAAAAGATGAGATTGAAATGTAAAACCGATAGAATGAATTCATAATAGCGGAAAAGGTAACAAAATTGACTGGATTTATAATTGTTTTTAATGGTTAGCCTACTAGGTTGAGGCAAAGATCTTATATACTAACTAGATGTTGGGTTGAGGTTTTTAGTTTTCCTTCTTTCCTTCCAACTTTCTATATTTATGGCTGGCAAAACTTTTAAACAATCAATTTCAACTGACTGCTAGCTATAAACTTTTCAATATTGATCAATCAACCTTAATCGTAAGAGTTGTAATCTATCTATTCTCTCCCTTTCCAATAAAACAGATCCACTTTACAACTAAATTACCTAATCAAATGCGCAAATGAAAACTTTTCTAATTTTTGTACCGCATGGGTAGATCTCTTTTCTATTTCTAAATATTGTATATGCTCTTTTCTACAATTGACTTTTCATCCACAAATTGTGTGTTTGCTCTTGATTACATGACTTGACTTATATGATGCTTATAAATTTTCTATCAATTTCTAGTAAAATGTGGAGAAAGTAGTCGTATCATATATGAATATCAATTTGTCAATGTGTCTACCTTATATGTACCCTCTCTCAAAATCAGACTAACAATGTAAAACTCTGCTCAGCATAAATATGTATTCATATCAAAAGTACGTAAAAAAATTACTATCCGCCCTAAACCTCTAATTAATTTCATTATGAATTGTTACATACTTTTTTAGTGAGCTTGATGATCCTCATCCATTTATCTTCTAAAAAATTATGATAGTATGATTTACTTAAGATACGATTGTTGTATGTATACTACCTACAAGCTTTTACAATTATTATATTGTTAGTTATGTTTTATTCAGATTGTGACTAATTAATCACGGGAATCAGCCAATATTGCAATTTACTATTTTAGTTAACAACAATGGTGTTTTAAAAGTCATATATATTTTGTTGGTTGAATTCCGTTTTTTAACCTTTGACACTTTTCCAATCATATTTACAGAAATCATTTTATTCTCAAACAAAGAGTTTGTGAGAAACAGTTTTACAAATATTTATTTTATAACAATCTGCATTCCATTCCGTGTCTAGTCCTCCAGCACAATTGTACCTTACATGAAAATGAGCTATAAAAAATAAAGATGATGAAGGGGTGGAGAAAGTGAGAAATACGTAGGTGAACGGGTTAAGTGAGTGAGAAAAGGTATTACAAATCTGTTTGGAGAAAGTAGAATTTTAATCAAGAGGAAAGGGGGAAAATTATGTTATGATTATTTTTTGTTCTTGTTATTGCAGATTGATTTTTATAAGCGTTAGAAGAACATTATTATTACTATGATAAGTAGGAAATATTAATACAAACTGCGTAATATTAACTTACGGAAATTGATATGCCTAGAGAGATAAATATAACATTTCTCATCAATACAATTACAAGATGATGTTAATTGTTATCAGTTGTGTGCCATGCAAGTTGAATGGTGATAATAAAAAGTGTGTTTTATTTATTTGTGACGAGTGAAAAGAGGAGAAAAATCCTGCATTGCTTCTTTACTTATTTCTCATCCGCCAACATTTTAGTTTTAACATGCATTTCAACGTTTTCCATTCCACGAATTATGTGATTTGAGATGATTGCAGTAAGATATGCGCATATGCATTTTGACATATACCTGAAATAACATGCGAGAAGTTAACTGAATGTTGTTAGTAGACGAATTTTATTTCAATCTCATATAAATTATATTTGTAACATCGAGTAATAATAATCTTATTTTATTTTGGATGGTTTTGACTTTTTCTTACTTCATTAGTTTTAAATAATCATGGTTAGCATAGACATAACATGTTTAGTAAGGCTAGTAAGGAACATTTATTCGAAACGATGTGCAAGGCGAAAGCATAATTTCATACAGCCGATGAAGATGCTGCATAACTATACAAGATTGTTGATTAGTAGATTGTTAAATACCTATACAAAGTTTGTCATTTTCGAGAGCTATTCCCGCAATACTTAATACTTTTTAGTCGACAATTGGTTGCATTGTCCATACTAGTATCTGAATAGGTTCTTATAGTTAAAAATACAATAATTATTTTCATGGCACTGGATTGTTAGCTGACAATGAGAATATTCCTTTTTAAGTATACTATGCGGTAGGGGAAGAATTTCTGATCATATTTTGAATTTGATGCAGTTGTTACTCTAAATACAAAAATTTCTCAAAGGCACCACCGCGAATTGTCTGCGATATACAGTTATGCGTAAACTTTTAATCTCCATTCATATATTAGGCACCTTTGGAGGCAAATATTGCGGTGAAGACTCCTAAGGTATATTTTTGTACTTGGCAAACAAGTTGTAGAGAACACGAAGTGTGGACTTGAGGTCAAGGTTGACAATGTCTGGAAATTTAAAAAAAATTGCAATTAAAATCATCCTTAAAAATTACCAGAGAAAGTTGATTTTGATTTTTGATCATATATCTAATGTCTCAGTTGTTTCTGTACAGGATTCCTCCTGCACAATACTCTCCGTCTGCCTGTCCATAGCTTTCCGGCAATGCGCAATGTATTTATCTTACACGGTTCAGTAGTACATGCGATTTGTGCTATCATCATCGCATTGGTGCATGTATTGAACTGAGCGAGCTGTAGGTAGTTGTGTTGTAGTGCCCAGTGTGATGTTGATTATGCTAAATACTATGCCTTTGTACTTCCAATTAGCATAACCAGCTGCATTTCATGTAGCCAAATCAATGTAAAGTCACACTGCACTGCACAACGAATGCACAGTTGCTTTCTGTCAGTATGCAAATCGCTTATTTGGATATTTGAATTGAAATCTGTTGATGGGTATGGGTGTTGTTGATCAAATATTCGCCTCATTTGCTTATCTTCAAAATACGATGATGTTGGATTTGGATACGGCATGGCAGTTGTTTCCAACAGCATACAAAACAGCATACAGCTGATCTGCTGATGATGCTGAGAGAGATGAGAGAATAGCAACGTATTCTGAAGATATGTAAATGAAGTCAATGCAAATAACCAAATCAAGTATTTACATAAAAAGTCATGAGTGCTTCACCTTCTACTTCTACATCACCAGAATGACCAGAAGCCGTTTAGAGAACGGGAAACAAATCATAAAATGATGCGTTCGTTACACTTTACATTGAGAAGGAGGAACAGGTTTGAATCTCGGAAGAGGGATTCGAATTTGGAGGAGAGGTTTGAGTTTGGATGGCAGATTTGAATTTGAAGGAGTGATTTAAATTTTTGAGAAGGGATTTGAATTTAGGGGAGAGGTTTGAGTTTGAACACAGATTTGAATTAGGAAGAGGGATTTGAATTGGAAGGAGTAATTTGAACCTAACTATATTTAGAGTATTAATAAAATTAGTTTCATATCAAGTTTGAGACTATCTAGCTGTGATGCAATATGAATTCTGCATCACACTGGCTTTCCTGCTTGTATTACATAGATCCCGTCATGTTCATACCTTCTGGACGGGCTTTAGGCTTGGAAAGCCCAGCATCCTGCATCAGCTCAAATGCAAAAGACACGTTGAATACTTTTTGCTCAAAATCTTTTGGCGTTAGGTGAAAGTCATACAGAGGGACAAAGTAGCCCTCCAATAGACCCATGAGAAGGGTCAAGTAAACGCCATCATGAAACTGGGACTCAATGTCGGCCACTTCCAGATTAATACGGTTTAAGTGCTTGTTCACAAATGTGAGGAGAGACTGTCATAAAAACAAAACATCCAATTTAAATGCACGTTCTCCCATCTCATGTTTTACGTAGGTATGTATTTTTTTAAAGAGAACGTTTTTGTCCTTGCATTACCTTCTTCACGACTTGTAGCTTGTCTGGAGCATGATCCAGCAGTGCATCGAATGCATCACGCTCGCATCTCATTCCAAACTCGTCATAAGTGGAAGTGATCTCTTCAGCCACTCTGCGATGCTCCAGCTTTCCATTTCGTTTCTAAATTGCAAAAAAAGGTTATTTTAATGGCTGCATGTTTCAAACAACTTTCTTGAAATGGAACTGC
The DNA here is from genome assembly GCA_034696785.1 of Lepidocyrtus cyaneus. Lineage (NCBI taxonomy): Eukaryota > Metazoa > Arthropoda > Collembola > Entomobryomorpha > Entomobryidae > Lepidocyrtus > Lepidocyrtus cyaneus. Next base: position 18,744 of record JAQIWX010000099.1, on the reverse strand, counting down.
TAGTTTCAGTTTTGTTTGAACCTTCACTACGACAGTGTCAACCGTAACGTTTTCAGGGAGCCTAAGGGGAGCACGAAAGTGTCGAGCCAAATTCACAAGCAAATGAAGAATTGAAACAAGGCTCTTTGAATGAATGGAATCCACACTCCACTTCTGATTCGACCAACGTGGTAAACCCAGAACATTGCTTGCATGACCCAAAACGACCTGAAGTTTGTGACGCTGGCCCTCCTCTGACTGGGTCACTTCCGGTACCTCCAGTTTCTGGCCTGTCAGCTTTTCTATTGTATCATAATGATTCAAATAAAATGTTTTTTTTTGCAGTCTTTCGAAGGTACCATCTTAATCGCTTTAATGATTCCATGAAATTTTTACCAAGTAGCTTTTGGAGAATTTGCCCATCATATAAATCGTCTTCAATGCTCTTCACGATAATTCTTTGGTCAGCCAATTCATCATTGATCCAATCAATCAAAAGAGCAATTAAGCTCTGCAACCTTGGATCTGCATAACTCCGTCTTTCTATCAGCAAGCGCTCTTCTCCTTCCGCTAGTAATTATTTTAAATATTTCAACCCACAATTAGGATTTACTCTTACACAAAATACATCAGTTAGTTACCGATGTTAATATTTCAATTCATTGATAAGGAGGCAAATACCCAAATCATAATCCTCTGGGGATATATCAAATTGCGTGGGAAGTCCGGGGGAGTCAATGGCTTTCTTCCCTTCTTCCTCAAAAGCTTGCACTTTAAAATGTTTAAAAATCCAAAATAATTAGCTATTTTTCACTTTCATTCTTACACTTTAGTTTATATATTTTATTTTATTCCACTTCCATCATCCTTCCCATGTAGACAATTACCTTCTTTTATACGCTTTTTACGGCCAAGAGTTCCAAACTTATCCCAGAAGGACTCATCTTTCCCCTCTGTCGTCTTCGGGGTCACAGGTCGGGGAGACTTGGATCTTGGCGAAGTCATCTCCTTATAAGGGCAGGCGTAAAGTCAATGTAAAGAGAATTTTGCAGACCTTAATAATGCACCTTCTCTCGAGCCTCTAATCCTCTGCGACTCAGACCTTAGGTTACACTCGAAGCACTATCAACATCGGCCCTTTAAAAGTATCCTTTAAAAATCTTGTGCGCTACTCATTTCATACGAATAAGATTTTTCTTTACTGAAAGTATGTGTAGGTTTGGTCATCAAATCATCATATCTGTATAGCTATGTAGGTATGTTATTTACCTATACAAACTCACTTGGAACATACAACATTTGTGTGAAATAAAAACACAATCTATTCAACAAATGTATGTGCATATAAGATGACTGGGAACATGCATTGGTGAGGAACATCAGTGAGCTTGAGCTCACGATGACTATGAGATGGTCTCTTTACATTCATATAAAAGATTTTTTTACTACTTTTTATCCTTTAGGAACTCATCATCAGCGACAACTACATATATCTGTAAGCAAATGTACCTAGCTATGAAGCATCAAGTATGAAGTCATTCAAGAAGAGTCAAAAGCCTCAAGACAAGACATGTAGACAGGGAACATGTACAATGGATATTGGATAGGATAAAGTAGGTTAGCCAACAAAATCTAATGAAACGAACGAAATGTTGATGATGTTTATAATTTTGGGTGTTCGTTCAGGAAAGACTGACTGATCTTCATCTCCCTCCCACACACTATGCAAACGTGAACTCCCTTGTCACATCCTGCCAATGAGTTGGGTATCTCTCGTTTTCATCAGTTCTTTGAATTGCAATTGGGGTTTGTGATTTTATGATATAATGTGATGATGATGCTATCGAATGTTGAATTCCAAATTGTTCAGTCTGATTTCATCCAAAGGTTTAAAGGATTACCTATCTCCAAATCCCTAACATTTTCATGTAATAATATGTTACTTCCTAGCCTTCTTCTAGTCATCAAAAAGTCAAACGTGGAGAATCTAATCGAGATACGTGGAGATACGTAATCAAGCCATTTATCTGCATCATATAAAACCAAAAGTAAATGTCTTATAGTGTTACTAATTCCATGATTTATGATTAATCAACCAATCAAATTAACAACTGCGTGGTAATAAAACTGCTGCTCGCATTTTATCACGCTCTATTCCTTCCAAAGTAGAACCTGAGTCAAAAGTCGTTAGACTTCCAAAAAATGCTGGAGCAACTTAGTTCAAGACTTTTGTTCTTGGTAACGTTGTGGGAATTAATTTCGAGAGCAGGTGCAGATAATCTCCAACATTCAAATGTCAAAAATATGATTTGACATAACACAACAAAGATCTTTACAAAGCCGACATTCTCACTTTACCCCAATACCCTACAATCGTAAGGATGGTATGATACCTAGCTGTTTCCTTTCCTACATATCAGGCAAACCACAAACTTTAAATAAAGTGTAGATAATCTGTTATCAATTAAACATGTCAGCAGAAGCATTTTTTACTTAATATTTTTAACAGAACGTACAGTGGAAAACAACTTTTTATTTAAAAGAAACCATAATTTCACCTAATTCAACATCTGCTTCTCCTGCGTGATATGACATGATTGACAACGCTAAGTCTGATAATTAAAATTTAGATAACGTGCTCTCCCAGCTTAAAACATGTGTGGCCCATATCGGTCCGCCACTATTAAAAACCTCAATGTCCATGATCATCGCATCGGATAGATAAATTGAAGATTTAGAACTTGAATGAAAATGCCGAACGAAATCCCAACTAAAATCATTCTGCCTTTTGCATTTTCTTGGCATAGACCATATCTATTATATAGCTATCCATAGCCGCTGCGCTAACTGAACAACGATGACGTTCTCACGTTCGAAAACGGTTCCAGCCAAGGAGCATCATATTTCGAAACCGTTATTAACGTTGGCTATTACAATGATCCTATCGATTTCCACAGTGTTTGGCCAAATGAGCACAGATGGGGGTAAGTTTTTGAAAGTTTGTTTTTTTTTGGAAATTTACATTAAAAAATTTGATCCATTCTCCTCCGTGTCCTGTCAAGTGACGCAAAGTGCATTTCGTTTGCATATCTTAGGTCTTTGCGGTGGCTATCAACGCGAGGTCAGAGGTAGCATAAACTTTGTATTCAACGAGACGACAGCACCGCCAGGAACTGCGATGAGTAACAAATTTTGCATGTGGACCATTTCTCCAACCGTGCCCTCCGAACGGTACACTTATAACATGACTATTCGAAACGTCAACTTGGAATGCGGTAAGGACACGATCACGATCAACTATTTCAACGAGTCCGCAGACGCAACGAACCTGGGTTGGTCGTACCCAAATCCAACACAAAACCCGTAATTTAACAATTTGTAATGCCTCGGGATCAATTACAATATGATAAGTGTGCAAAAAAAAATTCAAATTCTCGTCATCTTCCAGTTTCTGCCAGCAGCCAAACGAAGTATGGGAACGACAAAAGATCAACGGAACAGTGATGGTCGTAATTCTCCATGTGGATCAAGTGGTTTATGGAAAAGGATTCTACTTGGAGTGGGAAGGTTAAAAGCGGAATCGAAATTCAAAAATTTAACAGCTTTTACTACTGTTACTTAAAAAAAACTATTTAAATTTTAGAGGGTGACGACTTCAGAATATCTCCCGGTAGACCAAGGAACACATACTACTCATTTGGAAAACCCAGCGTTGCTCCGAATCCATACTTTGCTGCTGGGTTTAGAGGAAATGAAATATCAACATTTGGATTTGTAAAAGCAAATTATACGACTGGGTACGTCATGGACATGCACTTTTGGGAAATCAGAGCATGTGAAGGTCAGGATGACTGGATGATTTGTTATAGGGATACATTTTCAATATTCAAGATTGAAGACAATGGAGTACTCACTTTAGCGAAACAGTAAGCTATTTTAATTCAAATGATATAAAACAGTAAAAACAGGGCTAAAATGAACTGAATGAGTTGATACAATTCTTTATTTCAGATATAAAGTAAATACTACTGACACGGAAGTGCTAACGAGTGAGAATGGCTTTTTCATCATTGTCAAAATTGAAGATACGCCTATGGGAGGTGGCAGGTTTACAATGTATTATGATACCGTTCGCGGTTAATACTACATATTTTGGTTGTACTTAAATAGAATTTATTTTTTCGTAGTAGTCAATAATTAAAGTTATACATACACAATACAAGTAAGCGTAAAAATTTAAGCACTATATAATTTTGTGCTTGACGCACTTTAGTGCAAATTTGCCAAAAATCCTGATCCTGGAGGAAAAATACTTTCAAATTCTCCTGGAAGTAATGAGATTAGTCCATTACGGTAACCCACAGCTATAATTTTCCCGTTGGGCGACCACGATATCTAAAGTTAAAAAATGATGATAGGATGTTAGGATGTACATAGTTAAAGGCATTGTTGCATGAAGTCGAGTTATTGAGGTTAAGTTAATAACGTTTTTGACTTGGTTAACCTTGTTGACTCGGATGAACGGTTGAAACCGAACGTATTCCTCCAACTGGCTGTGCTCAAAGCCAGTAGTTGGAATGGCGGAATTAGGCTGCAAATAAATGCAAGTAAATATCTGGCGTTAGCTTTCATGGTTAAAGGGTTAAGGAATACATACATCTTCCATGACATACTTATGAAAATTGACATATAGACGCATATTATAGCAACAAAAGTGTTATGATGAAGACTTACGCGTTGGCGTACAAACGACAAAATCAGTTTCGGTTCTTCTTCTCTGATATTCACTTCATAAACTGGAATTAGCCTATCCCTTTGTTTTGGCTGTATTATGGCATTCACGGCATCCTCAACTGCAGCAGATTCTCCATTGTTGACAGAAGCTTCTTCGCTTTCAGGCTTATTTATTGAGCCTGTTGTAGAGAGCTGTTCACTTTCCTCCAAATCTTCAACATTGTCTGAGGTTGGCAGTACATCAAAAATTCCGGATCCTCCGAATTTCGCTTCAAGAGTGACAGAATACACGCCTTCCTCTTCCTGAAGCCCTAAACGCTGGAATCCCTTTGAATGATAAACGCTTTTCTTGAGTCTCTTCACATTGACGTTAAAATCCGAACTGGAAAGCTTGGTGTAGCTGTCTGGGTCCACATGTGTCGTTGAAAGGACAGTCTTTAAATACGAAGTAAGGTATTGAGGATCTTTAGCATACATATTTCAAAGAATACTGAATTATCTTATCTATTTAGATTTTTTCAACTTACCAAGTTTTTCTTTTTTCGATTCCGGTCGAAATCGCATTCACGCCAGAACCAGTCGTAATAGGTAACATTTACTTTTCCATCATCCGTACCTTGGGCAGTTAATCCGTGATAAAAATCCAATGACTGTAAGTAATTAGAAAGCAAAATATATCTAGATAATTTATATCGAATTTAAAGTATGGCCGGTCTACGTATTGAACCATCTGCCTGCTTGCATACAATACTTACAGTAAAATTACATAGTTCCGCTGACGTAGGTCGTCCAGCCGAACTTCCCAATGGAAACACTCGGACATAATTGTGCATCGCACTTTGATAACTGTGTAAATAAAAAAAACATGTATTACAAACCGGAAAATATCAGAAAGATTACACGTTAAAATTTTAGTTGAACTAACGCAACGTGTGATTCAACAGAAACAGCTTGATGTATCCATCCACGTATCCAACACATATCCAAGGGTATTCCCGTTCTTTTTGATTCTCGAAGCATCCGCGTTTCCATATCCCATACCTTTAAAATCCTATCTTGACCAGCAGTCACCAAGTATCGGGGATTTTTGGGATCAAAACAAATTCCTCTTACAGGCAATCGATGTCCCGGAAATACCCAAAAAGGATTAATCACAGTAACTTTATCCGCGCCTTCCATTACGGTTTCAGTCAAAAAGCTGGACTTCGTTTCCAAATCATACACAGCTATCGTTCCATTAGCATAGCCAGCAGCTAAAAACCTTTGTACACACAAAATTATATCGTTGAATAAAACGATTCAAAATGGAAAATTGTAGAAAAGTATTGAACAACTGATACTGATTGAAGCTTACCTATGTCCCTCGTGCCAGTCAAATTTAGTAACGTTTCCTATTTCATCATCAGTCACGGAGTCATGTACTTTCAGACATAGTTCTGGCGTTTTTGTGTAGAGTTTTATCCTGATTAAATATAAAAACATTTCAAGCAAATCAAACCTTCCTAATGTTCCTAATCAAACGTTTTTGAAATTCAATGGTATAAGAATAAGATATTAAGTAAGCTTACTTATGACCAGGTTTATATTCATAGTTGGGAGTTTGTTTTAAGTCTTCTATTCTAACGGACATGATTCGTATTGTTGAGTCTTCACATGCCATTGCTAAATAGCCGATTCGACAATATATTTCCACATCGTTCAACATCGAATTTTCACTAGGAATAATGGAGTCCATAATATCAGGATAAAAACTACTCCACTGAATATGCGTCACATAACCCCAACCAACCCCGATCACTAACTGCAATTGTAACGATAAATCCGTTGAGGAATAGCTATATATTTGAATACAACTTTTCCTCTCCTGGTTTTTTAGAACATCGACATCTTCTTTCCAATGCTTGCCAGTTGAAACAGCAAGTAATTTTCCACTGGGATGCCAACTCATTGACAATACCGGGCCTCCAGAATGAAATAGCGAAGCAACTGGACATCTTGTTTGAAACAGGGATGACTCCGACAAAGCAGTTTCTCCTTCAAACCATTTTAAACGATGATAACTGGAAGAGCCGTCATCAGTAATATATTTAAATTCGACGGATTCTTTATGCTGGGGTAGATAACTTTCAAATTCTTCCTTCACCAATTCGCCTTGTAAAGGATTGTCAATCATGTTAAGGAACGAGTCTTCTATGTTCCTTACAGGCTCATCCCACGCCTTTCCATCACTGTTAATGGTTTCCAAAAAGTTTTGAGCAAGATTACAATAATCGTTGTTGTCACGCTCTATACGGGCCTGTGATCTTTTATTTATTGATAGCCGCGGAGATGAGTTTGACCCTGTGTCATCCTCCTCCCCATAAGAATCACCATTATCTTCGTCATTCTGGCTTCCGGACTTCTCCTGGTCAGGTAACCGCTTGAATGACTTCCGAGCGCTAAAATATATCAACGAAATTAATAAACAAACGAACATAAATATAATTTAGGTTTTAATTAATACATCAGCTTGAAATGGTTCCATATAGGTTAGGTATATGTTTACTTGATAGCTGACACCCGTTTCTTCGTATTTCCCCCAAGTTGTTTGAGTTGTTCCAAAGGCTATAAATCAGACAAAATAAGTAAACATAAAATACACACGGTAAAATGCAGCATTTTTAAAGAACATTCAACAACCATTCAGGATTTAAGAAAGCACACCCACCTCGTCCGGCTTATTTTCGTGAGACTTCCTATGCCACTGCAGGTTCGGAAGAGAAAACTTTCCGTGACAGAACTCACATTCGATCAGTACAGCATTCAACTCCTGCGTAATAAATTCAAAAGCGTATTAAATACGTAAGTATTTAAAATCATGTTCAATCGATGAAAGGTGTAAAAAATGTCTATAACGCTTTTGCTCACCTCAGCAGTTCTTCCACAAGTGTTCATATGATAAGCCAAACCAAGAGTACTTTTAAATGATGAGGTGCAATCCTCCCTCGGACAGTCAAAGACGGTGGCTTTAGTTAACTTTTTGTACTCATTCAGTTTTCTGGCAAAGTACTTGTGATCCATCACCTAAAAAAATATATGAAAAATACATGGATTCAATTAATAAAACGAGCTCTAATTATGATACAAACGATGATAGACATAGAGATTATAACACATTCTTACCAGATCTTTCTTTTCCTCCCCCGTCGCCGCCGTATTCAAATGATACTTAATATTATGGAGTTTAAACTCCCGATAAGTTAACGCCTCAGCTTCCCCACATCCACATTCCGAGCACTTGACCAGGTCATCGTCGCTTTCATAAACAGGAAGAGACTTTTCCAATCGCTTCATTATAGATTGTGACACCACCGGCCCTTTCCCCTTGTTCCAGGAACTACTGTCAGTAGCGGTGCTAGATGAAGCCGATGGCCTTCCCCTTTTCCTCTGGGGTGTTGGCACCGGCTGTGACGGGGGTGGTGGTGAAGCTTCCTCAGGGGGTTCGACATTCCCTCCCCGACCACGTGTGCCTCCTCTACCCCGTCCTCGACCTTTACCCATACTGATGATACTTTTCTCCAAAATCAAATGTCAAATCACCAAATCAAATGACCTCTCCTCTTCTTATGTCTTAACATACAACATAGCTTTCACTAAGCCAAGCTAATTTCATTGTTCATTTAAGTTCTTTAACTAACAAACTTCAATTTAGTTAAACACAACACAATCCATTGTGCATTAGCATTGTACACAAAATGCAAATTCCGCAAACTCAGTTAAACTCACCTAATAACACTTTGACTTTCGTAAATGTACACAAAAACAAAACTAACCGGATAGGATTTTTAAAACACTGAAAGAAAGCAAAAGCGTTTTAAAAGCACCTTCTGCCGCTCCACAAATTGGGGCATCGGGAGAATTTCCGAAGATGCTGAGCATAAAGATTTTCATTTGCGTGATGATGAATTGATGCAGATAAAAATGTTGATGTTTCTATTAGGCGTGCGTGCATCATCCAGACATTTCAGCAACGTGTGTGGTCCAAAGTAAACAAGAGAAAAAGAAAACATACAGCAAAAATGTACCTAAACGAGCTAACAACTCAACCTGTGAGAGCTTGCTTGGTGTATTGCATTGGTATGGTGCAAGTGCAACAGGAGCTAACGAGCAAAGTGCTTTTTTCGTTTTAGGCAGCAGCGTTCGTTCGGCTCGGCATTTAGTTTTTAGTTTAGTTTGTAGCTTTTGTTTACGTTTGTTTTAAAAGACGCTGCGCTGTTTTGTTTTTGTGAAGCCATGCACGCTTATCAAAGCACAAAAGCATCCTGCATTTTGGATTTCTTGCAGTTTAGTGTTTTATTTTAGCGGATCTGATTGATTTTTTGATTAGTAAATTGGTAGTTGGCGTTTCGAACACTGAGTTTTTTAATTTGTTTGGTAGTTTTTAGTTTGTTGACGTCAGGTAATTTCATGGAGCTGAATTGAACTTGAAACAATGGTGAATCAAACTAGTTACTGTATAGTTAATATAACCGTCTAATTACTCCTTTTCCTTATCATCGTTTGTTGTTGGTCTTTGTCCTGAAAGTTTGGAGAAATGTGAAGCTGATACGTGGATGGTGAAACGGTAAGAATCCATTGCCGTCCATTTGGATTAATTTGTGTGATTAATTAGTTAAATATGTTGTATGTATGGAGGCTGGAGGCTTGTAATTAAACTAGAAAATTGTCACTTTAAATATCAAAAGCGTTTGTTCTTTTTTTTTTGTCCAACAGGAGTCGTATTTGATATCAATTGTCAATCATGGAAATTGTGGCAGTGACTGACTAATTGATGGTCTTGGTTGGGGAAGAAATGGTGGGGCACGATACGCCTTGATGTTGGGCTTATTTGCTAGAGCCGGTCCATTTTTTAGTTCCTGTAATTTTTATGCTACGTTTATTATCAGTTATCATAAAGTTGGCTTTTAATTGTCGGGCTCGGGGAAGAGCGAGAGGGAGGAGGGAGGAGTCAACTGAAACAAAAAGATATTTGGTCGATTGGAGAAACGGAAAGATGGCTCACGTGATAGGGATATTACTCCTCTCTTTGCTCACGACTTCGGTTACTGAAAGCGTCCGAAATGGGCCATCTAGCACGTTTGGCGATCCAACGGCCGACAATTGTCGGCGACAGACTAGTAAACCGTGTCAGGAGTTACAACCACAGTTCTCTACCTGTTTTGGAGTGAAGCTTCCATATACACTTACAAGCAATGAGCTGGTGAATGAAAACTTCACACAACATCAAATGCAGGTTAGTGAAGTTGCAGTTGATAAGTTTCCGTGCTTTGAAATTCATAGTTGGAAACTATGTCCGAAACAGTTTTATTTTATGATTTATTTTTTAATTTGGTTACAGAATGAAATGAAGAAATGGGAAGGACTCAGAAGCGTGCCTCGTTGCTGGGCGGTTATTCAGCCTCTACTGTGCTCCGTTTATATGCCCAAATGCCAGGATGATTTTATTGAGCTTCCTCCCCAAGAACTATGCCGTATCACAAAGAATCCTTGTCGTGTAATGATTGAAGCGTTAAAGGCATGGCCGGATGTGTTGAGCTGTGAAGACGACGGAAAATTTCCTGCTGGATGCAAGGTACATATAAGCTGTTTTTTTATGAAACAAACCGTTTATTTTAATATTATTACTTTCTTTGACATTTTCTAATCATGCCAACTTTTACTTTGCAGAACAACAACATTCGGGAGCTTCGATTCAACACATCGGCAACTTGTATGGATCCTCTGAAAGAAAATGAGAATGGCTTTAATTACTACGAAGGTTTCGAGGGCTGTGCCTTTAATTGCACCAATCCATTGTATTCGAAAGAAGACCACGAAAGTGTGTCCAAAGTAATCTATTACTTAGGATTACCTACACTGCTTACCACCGGATTTGTTTTGGTATGATTCTTTTTAACTCATTTACTTATTTACGCTTTTGATTATTTGCAATTATAATCAGACGGCGAGACGACTACAATTTAATTTTATTTTTAGGCCACCTTTGTTATTGACTGGAAATCTGCAAAGGTCTATCCTTCTGCTATACTGTTTTGGGTGAATTTTTGGTACTTCGTTGCGACTGTTGGATGGATGCTTCAATTTTTACCAAACATGAAGGAGATTATTGTTTGTCGAAAAGATGTGACTATTCGTAGAAACGAACCAGAGTATGATTATTACGAGTTTGCACGTTTAATTTATATGCTCGTTTATTGATACAGTTGGGTTGATCTAATCTGATGATAAATTAAATTCATTCAATCTTTGTTACAGTTCTGGGGAAAACATATTCTGTCCAATGATATTTTTCATGATCTATTTTGGTTCAATGTCTGCTTACTCCTGGTTGTTAGTATTTGCTTATGTGTGGTTTCTTACTTGCAACGCTGTAGGTGAGTCATTACGATATTTCTAAATTCATACTTTGGATTTGGATAATATTTTGGAACAATATTTACTAAAGCTGATCTGTGATTAATGTTTGTTTATAGGGAGAATACGGGAGAGAATCGACAAAAAGAAGTTGTATTTTCACGTATTTGCATTCTTGGCTCCTCTGGTTTTAACCATAGTTTGCTTCTCAGTTGGAAAGGTAGTCAGCGTTCATTCCGATTTTCAGATAGATGCTCAATAGCTCAATTAAATTCAGCGCTAACTAGTTTTCTGTTGTTCTGATTCCAGGTTGACGGAAGTAGCATTACAGGGATATGTTTCGTGGGTATCAACGATCCGTTCGCGAAAAATATGCTATTCGATACACCTTTAATAATTTCAGTCATTGTGATGACTATTTACTTTTGGCGGGGAATCTGCAAGCTGCTAAGTGTATCGTGGTCCTCATCTGACTTCATTTCCGATAAAGGACGCGCAGAGATAAAGTCAAATGCAACAAGGGTGGCTCTCTTCAGTTTTGGTTTGATAGGCATCGTGATAGCTTCCGTTGTATACCAGTTTCGTCTGATGAACGCAAAACCAATTTGGGAGAAAAGTTTACGGGAGCAGATATTGTAAGTTCAGAAGTCAATCAGTAACTTGTCTCAGAAAATATAGTTGATAATACATCGTACAAATATAGTTATGGATGTAGCTCATAATCAACATTGTTTTATTAGCTGTAAAATGAATCTTCTGAACGTGGCGGAGTGTGAGCTATCGGAAAAGTCGGACATTTCTTTAATTATCGGGAACGTGGTTGTGTTCTTCTTGGGTGGACTGCTCGTGTCATCTTGGGCATGGACGTCTGCTTCGCTAAAAACATGGACACGGTATTTAAAGAGGTTCGTATTTTTCCTTTTTTAGTTTTTGTGTTTTCTTTCACATTTCACAAGGTTTGTTCGCTTTCCATCATACATTTTTTTGCTAATGGATGATATTTTTTGCAGACGTTGTGACTCAGATGAATCTGACGCTGCTCAACCTCAGATGCAGAAACATAGACTGATCTCTCAGGCTTTCGCTAAGCGAGGTCAGTTGCCAGCGAAAGGCAGATTAAGTTTGAGTCTACAAAGTACTCATGATGATCCAATGGGGCTTAACAAACTGCTGGATCCTACTCACTTATGTAAGAATGAGGACTTGGAGCAGTCTCAGCAGCTAAATCACACTGGAACGGATGCAGATGATATTAATAGTGAATGGGTGGCTGCCGTTCCACACTTGCTTTCCAGACGTGGAGCTCTGGTGCCACCACATTCGTCAAACTCCGTGTCATGTGTATCCGAAGATTCACGACGTCCGTCATGTGATTCGACCATGTCTGAGTTAGCAGCTAGGAACTTGCAAGGTTCTGGTTCGATTTACGACTCACGGGGAGTGTACAAAAAGTAATAATTCCTTATTCGAAGTACCCAATGCTTTTTTTTTTTGATTTTTTTTTTAATGATGAAATACAATAATGATAATACTTAACTTGTTTTTCTATAAAATATTATAGGAGTAGAAGAGACTGGTTTCGAATGTCGAAACGAAGTCGAAGTGGGAAGACTTGGGGTTACCCTTGGCGTAGGGGTAATGGAGGAAGCTCATCCTCGCTAGAGAGTAATGCTGGATCTCAGGTTTGTACAAAATAGTATATACTAAACTAAATACTCCCGTATCATTGCTGCGTGTGCTTATGATCAATCACACGTGGAGCCGAAATTAATACCTTTATTCCTTTGGGACGGCATTTCACTTCCGTAGTTATAATATACGAAGGAAATAATTTCACTAAAATATTTCTAAAATGAACGGCAAAATAAAATAAAATATCGTATTTCAGATTCTTCCTGCAATCACTGCGTTGATTGACAAAAAACTCAAATTCAATGGAGAGCAGGATATAAATCAGCAGATTCCACCAAGACGAGCAATTATGATGCGTGAACTCTCTACACAAACGAGTTTTGAGAAACTCCCAACGCTACACTCCACAGGGAAAGCAACCAATACTTCAGATAAAGCTACCCAATCAAGTCTTGTTAGTTTACATGAGATTGGGACGCAAACCAAGAAGTCTGCAACGAAGAAAAAAGACAAGAAGGATAAGTCAAAAAAAGATAGCAAAGAAAATGAGCAAAGTCAACATGAAAAGGGACATTCAGAAGACGCTGAAGATCCTGTACTGAAATTACTTTCTCCTGTATAAAGATCTTATGATTATAATCATGCTTGCTTGTGTGGCTTAATTTATTGCCTTATATGCCGTGCCAATGCCTTTTATGGTTATCTAAATTAAGTACGTTTAATTAATTAAGTGAGCAGTGACAATTGTATGTTAGAATTCAAAACTGGCGGAACCAGTGACTGACAGATCAAGAGAATCTCAATTTATTGCCTTTCGATAATCTAAGACTTCAGGACTACCTCCAGACCTGTTGTTATTAGGTTGTATGTGTTAGTAAGATAGTTACTTTTTAATATTCAGGTGTTAAGACATTTGAAATGCGTCCCGATAATCTCAATACCACGATCTGCTTTGAAGTTGACTTGAGTTTTTATGTGGAACAAAAGACAAATACGTCGTGCACTTTGCATTTATATTAGCATAATATTACACCACGATATTATTATGGGATAGAAACAATGAGGTTCTGAAAAGAACAAAAATTGTAATATTGACAATCGTCTTGATTACTTGATGCCTTCTACTGTCACTGTTTCTCTATTTTGCCATCTATGTAAAGATACACTTGAAACCTCTTCTCCCTTTACGGTTTTAAGCGGAGATTTTCAGTATTTGTTTTTATAAGATTAGCTGTTAGCAGAATTAGAATGATAGTATTTTTACGTTTTTACCAATTTTGTTTGTTTCATGCCTTTTGGAGATTGGTGACTTCGATATTTCGATATAAGTAGCCATATTTATAAAATTAAAATAACATAACCGTTGATGGACGAACTTCATTTTAATAGATATGTATTTAATTTTAGCACTTTTGTATGTGTTAACAGTACAATAAAATCGAACGATAAAACGTGGAATGAAAGTTTTTGTATTATTACTAGTAAAATATAGTTGAGTAAACGGAAAGCTGATCAGGTCTGGCACGTTTTAAAAATGTATTGCATTGATCAGTATAATGAAATCAAAATACGACATTTTGCTATATTCCTACAAATAACCTGATCAGCACCGAAGTGACTTAAAACTCAAAAATCCCTAACCATATTACTCCAAACCATTCTAAGATTTTGAAAAAAAAAAATTACAACCAGAGTTGGTAGCTAGCTTCCAGGTTCAACCTGTTTACAATCTTCTAATCTACAACTTTTAAAACTCTAAATACTGGCAATTGCAAATGGAAAGTAAATCCAACTTTCCCCATATATTTGCACCACGTGTTACTTAACGCAAGTAGTAAAACCTTTTTTTGAGCAATATTCGGTTCGATAAATAACAATAGCTGATGTCTACATCTATAATTAGGTAATCACTACTACTATTTTGGAATAACAATGTTTACGCTGTTTTAGAAATTCGTACAATTCAGTGCCCAGAGTGTTGTGTTACATTTTTTGGAATGGAATGTCTCGAAAAAGTGAATCGGTTTTAAGTTATAAGGGGCCTTGCTTATGATTCTAATGAAGTAATAAATAACTGCTATATAATAATTTACGTAAACTAGAAGCATCTAATCTTCTTCCTACGAAATCTACTTTCGAAGACAAAAGCTTAAACAGGGCATGGTAAAACTATGTTTGTTTAGTTTTCTTCCTTCCTTTCCCAACAGCTTTTGGTTTTCCTCCGTGAGGCTCCTTGAATTCTACCCGAGCTCCTAAAATGGAACATAAGTAAAATTTAAATTATTTATTAATACACCATTACCATTTATATTTGTAGAATTTAATTTGGTATGTCATGTATTGCTATTTTTTTTACCCCATCTCCACTGATTCAATCTATCTCCCAAAAAGTAGAATCCAATAATTGCTAGACAGCTACCGCCGAAGAACAGTGCACGCTGGCCATTGTTTAAAACGTTCAAAATGGGATACGCCCACACTCCATTATGAGTATAAACCCACGTTATCCTGTAAAAGCCGAATTATCAAGTTAATTATAGAATGAAAGTCATTAACAAAAGCACAAACACAAACACATAGAAAATAAACATCCAATCCGAGCAAATTAATATGAATATTATCAATTCCATCCGCGCAAGATTGGGTACTCAAAGATTAGGTACATGAAATGGACATTCAGTAAACAAGTAAACTACCAAGATAAGTAGACTATGACTCCTCCGGTTAGAAATGGTACACCAAAAAACGGTGTTGGATAGGTTCGGCTAATGAGGAGACTTTCACATAACACAAATATTGCGGGAGCAGTATGCACGGCGTGATTCAGCCAAGTTGGGAAAAATGTATCTAAGAGCTCCGGAAACACCATCTCTCTATCCAAGTTGAACATTGACCAAAATGTGACGCCAACGAACTTAGCAATTGAACAAAAAATTATAACATCAAATCAGCGAGTTTTTAAAAACATATCACGGTCATTTTAAATAGAGGACTGGTGACATTTGCGAAGTTTCCCACGACCAAAATTAAAGAATCTTTGTTAAGAAAATATTCATGAAATTGTATTAAAAAAACTAAATAAATATCATTGTGCATACTCGCTCCCATTTACCAATGCACGTTTGCAACATCATTTCTAGATAAGCTCTACTAAAAAGTGATTACTTTTGTAATAAAAGAAGTTAAATGTTAGTAAATCTGTTACTGTGATCAGAATCAGAATGTTTAAAAGGGATTTTAAAGGTTGAGGTTTAGTAAAATAGAACTAATTAGGTTATTGAACTATTTAACTACTTTGGATTAATTTTTTCAACTGTTTCAAAAACTTTTTACTTATAAGAGTACCTCTAGCTACCTCCTACATCGGAGAATTACCAGCGCAGTTTTACAAGAAAGAAACCAAACCGTAAAACCCAAGAAAAAGAAAATATTAGGAAGTTTATTCATCGCGCGTGTTGCACTGCACTTACCATGCTAAATATGTAATGCTGAACGTCATATTTGCAACAAAGGAGGGAATTCGGCTGGGAAGAACTTTTGGGACAACGAAAGTTTCTAAAGTCATAAATACAATTGGGCCAGTATGTACAGCGTGATTAAGCCAACTAGGATAAAATAAATCCATTTCTTTCGGGAAAACCAGTGCCCGATCGATGGCGTAGAGACCCCAGAAACTCACAGAAACAAACTGTTCCAGAAAGCAGCAGTATTTAAGAGAGATAGAGAGAAAGAAAAAAGATCGTGAAAAATTAAATCAAAGACTGAAATCATAGGTATTTCGAAGTGGATTAAAAGCAGATTATTTTCATGCAGGCAGTGGAGTGTTTAGAGTTGGTCAGCATAAAAAAAGGGTATAATCTTACCAAACCAACTGGAAATGCCCAGCTGGCAAACAAACCATCCCGAAGACGCTGTAATAAAGACTGGCGCTTGGGAATTACTTCACTGGAGCCCATCAAATCGTTTATCAGTCCCAGAGAATGATAGACTAGCTGTACAACCTGACGAATAAAAAATATAAATGTTTATAATTTTGTATGCAATGCGTAATTATTGGATAGAAAGGTGTCGCCGTGATCAACTTACAATGTCCCAAACTGTTAAATACTTCCATTTTCCGGGGAAAGCCTTCATGGATACAAACGTTGCGCTTGCTGCCATATTTGCCGGCATGTGCAGGTGAAACAGGTCATAGTACAGGGCATAGCCAAAACAAGCTACCCCCGACGCGTGAATAACAACGCTAATCATCTTGAATTCTTTGTAGAAGACGGAATGCTTGGTTTGCTGGCAGGAAATGTATCAACTTTCGCTAATACTGACGATGAGTTATTGTCCAGTTATTCTTCCTGTGTGTGGACCTGCGGCTGCACCTCTGCTCTCAAGGTTTCACTCTGAAAGAATTCAAAAATAGAAAAGTCAAAATCAATGCTTTGCTCTCAAGTAATTTCAACTTCAAATAACAACCTCGTAACAACCGACAACCAATCTGAACATTTGACAGCGGACATTTATAACAACCGATAAGAGGAGCTCATCCATATAAAAGCTCATCGTACATTGGTATGGAATAATGGAATTGGTATGTACTACCTATGTATGAAATGCTCCCACTGCCTTATCAAGTTTTACAACTTTTCCAGATAAGCCATTACTTTTCATCTTATTCAAGGTTCAAGTTTTTAAAAGGCCAACAACAAATATAATATATGCAATAGCTCTAGATCTAGTAGACTATCAGATTTTAATTGCAGAATGTCTTCAGCCTATATTACCATTTTTGGGTTGGCTCAGGCACAGGCTCATTCATGCTACGTACATACAAAGCGTAATGCTGAAGATGGAAATGTAATTAAAAATTTAAGTATCATCAGAAATAATACTTTGTACTTTAGAACAGGTGTGGCAACCGAAATGCCAATTTCCTGAACATTTAATTGTAACAGTGATGGACAAAGGCCTTCTTATAAATACATACAAATACTTTCATTGGTACATACATTTTTCTAATCTAATCGAGCTTCGGTACCGATTTCGTCTGCCGATATACATACCTAAAAGCATTCTGTAATTCACACCTAAATATATTGTGCTTCATTCATAAGCTTCATTTCATGAAAGTGCATGCAATATTGCAAAGTGCAAACAAAGGTGTTATTATTAGGATAAACACACCAACCATGTATTCATTATCATGCCATGCGCCACTCCTTCCTAAATATAACCAAAACCAAACCATGCATGTGGATGGTGAGAGAACTTTCGTTATCATTTATGCGCCTGGCACTCACAATATTTATGAGAAATTATTTTACCTTTACAATGAAAGCATAGGTAATCAATAAATATAGACTAATAGAAGTTCCCCGTTTTCGTGAATGAACTTCGGGGAAAAGAGAAAAATTATCAAATCTTGAGCTGGACTACAAGCTCCCTAACTTGTATCAAGGTTGACGACGAAGGGATATACCAATATGAATATAATCGGTGAAATGTTTACGAATAAAATCAATATACCAATATGGTTATCAATGTTATCATTATCGATGAGGGTGATATATAAATAAATAAATATTGTACCGAATCTATTTTTGTTAAATTAGTGCACGAGAACAGGTCCGCAGAATAATAAAGATGCAGTAAATAAAATACCTATAACGATCTCACCTGACCTTTAATCAACGGAAGACCGGAAACTGGAATGATTATCCTTCCTGGAATCTGGACATGTAGTATCAATCAATCAGCTGTTTCAATCACATGAGAAACGGAAGAGATCAATCAGCAGCTAGCAGAAAAGATATTATCACAATCCCTGCCTAAAAGTACATGGATCGGGTCCGATTTTTGACAGTTCTTTCCAAACAACAAACCAGCCTCTTTTTTTAGGAACACAGCAGGAAAAGTACAACACTTTGTTTTCAGTAGAACACTTTTTCGCACAACAGCTTTCTCCTTCTACTCCACCCCGATTTCAAAATATCATTATCAAAAACTACTTATTTC
>JAQIWX010000098.1:0-28110 GCA_034696785.1 Lepidocyrtus cyaneus | reverse complement strand
AAAAGAGCTGAGCTCATCCGTGACAAAAAGATGCAGTTGTTCCTACTCAAATAAATGAAACAGTTAGCTAAATGTTCACACACAGCTTGCTACATTTTTGTTTTTTGAAAGAAAGGAAGTATGTATCATATTGCTTACTATTTGAAACCAGTTACCGTTACAGAGTTTTACTGCTAATTGCTAATTACAGGGGAATGATCAACGCGAACTCTGAATCCTAAATTGAACTTGAAGGATTATCATTCGCCATTTGGATTGATTTTTGGATGCATATATAACTTATTTCATTTAATTATAATTAATTTGTTTCAATCTTAAAAAGGTCTTCTTTGTTAGACGAACTATGACTATGGCTATATTTTTTTTGTGTGTAGGCGGTATAACTGGATGGAAGTGTAACAAGCAAAGGGGTGAGCAAAGTGCTAAAAGGTGGTGCCGCTGTTGGGTCCAACACACCCTCCTAATTTCTATCTTTCCGCTTTGATTCCCTCCAATACGCTCTTTCCTGGGATGGAGGAGCTTCATTTCCTACTCTTAAAAAATTACGACCAGGACGAGAACTCGCTTGAGTTACGTAAACGTTAACTCGCTTGAGCATTTTTTCTTATTGTGTGTGCGCCTTGCACTTCGAAACGGTTGAGTAAGGATAAATAAGCAATATAACATGAATAGGAAACAGAAACAATACGATTTAGTCTGCATGGTAATAGGTAGCCACTTTAGATCCGTATATTATACGGGCTCACCATCATTATTGTCATTTAGTTAGAAGTAATTTTTGCCTCAGTTTACTTTAGGTTATAATGTAAAAAAAAACTTTAACTGTTCTTTCAACCAGGGCAAACAACATGTGTTTTACGCTATGCTAACCATTTATTATTACCAGGTTAAAATAGGGAGGCCATATCCCCCCCCAAAAAAGCCGCAATATCGCGAATCACAATAATGCAAAAAATGCAACTGGCGCTGCATCAACACGTTATTAGCATGGCTGTACCGTTTTGTGGAAAGAAAAATATGCCCATTTGCCGATGCCGACAGATAAGCCAAAGCTAACCAACCTATTTGTTAACTAGATGATTTACACTTTACCAAAAGAAATAGAAATATTTCTAAAATATGCCATTTATTTGCCATCTCATTCGTTCCCTGAAGAACCTACGTATTTAGCCAATATAGTTTGAAACTATCCAATTATCTGCCAATTTATGATTGATTATAGTTGGCATTATTGCGAAAATAAAATAAAAACAGTGAAAGATAGGATTGGATCTAACTTGTGGACGGACGTACCTTTACACCTTCATACACTATATCATTTTGTATTACATCACATCCGATAAGTACGATTTTATTTTGACCGCATATCGGTTACCGCTTATGACAAGCTAATCTAAAAAAATATGATTTTGTCTAGAGGAAATACATAATAATATACAAATTGGATTATCTGATTTAAATTAGCTTTACTTAATAAGGGAATTGCATTTTGCATTCCAATGAATTATTTATTATTTAAAAAAAATGGGTGCGATTTGGGGATATGGACGGAGTTGCATAATTTGCTGCAGAACCAAATCCATGTAGTAGTGTTTACCAAACAAGCTTAACTAAACAAATACTTTATACATTTTTTTCCTCCACATTTTGTCATTCCAAATTCCAATCCCGCTGTTATCACAAACAATAAGAAATCATAACAGCAGGAAAGGGGTTTTATGATTTTTCATGCATATTTTTTTGCAATTAAAGGAATCTGTGTAGTTTCAGTTCCGTATTCGCATTACAACACCTTGAAATATTCATAGGAAAATTACACAATGTGAGCAAATCAACTCATATCATATCAACAAGTTTTTTTCAACTCTTGAACAATTAGATTGATGCGGGAGGCGATAACTTCCAATCAGATTCAAAAATTGCATAAGGGCTGTGGCTGGCGCTGATTGTACATTCCATCCACAGCTTTTGATCGCATTCATAAAATAAGGCTTTGTTCTAACCATACAGATGAGTTGATCATAAGTATTCTTTTATAAAATTAGGAAATGTTTCAGCTTTTATTTTTATATCTGTTTCATACATACCTAGTTTATTTCCATCTAAAATCAGACTTTTCAGCACAAAAAAAAATGCTAAAAGTTACCATAAAAATATATGTATTTTGTTCTAATATCCCGTTCACTTTTTATTGCATTGATTTGATTGCAATCCTCTTTTGCTCGATGAAATGAAAAGTTTACGTTATGATAAATGTAATGAATGCTGACGATTTGAGATGGGATGAAGAGATATGACGGGTTTTCCTCTCTTATCTTGATTATGACTTGGCCGTCGTGATTAGCTACTTCATTCATTTGCCAACAATGAGGAGCCCTTAAAGTCTGCATACGAATAACTGACGAGCTGCCCATATATAAATCACATAATTATATGGGAGTTGAGATGCCTTTTTTTTTAAATCCAAGTCGCAAATGACTTGATCAAATCATAGTTTTACGTTTTGTTTATTTATCATTATTATTATTACTGACAAGGATAACAAAATATGGCACGAGCTACCGGCAGTACACATTACACACGCATAATTATATATTTATATTTTTTTAATAAAATGCTCAATTCTTACCTTGTTTAGTTGCGGCTACAGTATCCCCATCCGAAGACACCTGTAACAAAGAAGGTAGCTGGTCAGATCCGGAGTCTGTGAGAGTAGGACTGACGGAGGTGGACGGGGTTAGTGGCGAGTAGTTGAATCGAGTTTGATGAGGATACGAAATCGTGATTACCACCATCGTGATTAGTTCTTTTTTTTAAATGTTGGTAATAACTTTATGTTCGAGTCACTTTTTTTAGTTCCAATAATTAATTGTTCTTGTTAGTTTTTTAAGGATCAGTTTTGTATTGTATCGCCACGTCATCATCATCATCATCATATTATGTGGAATGATTCATGTTTGTGGATGATGTATATATTTTCATTTTCCATCTCCCATTTTTGGCTCAGTCTTGTGTTATGAAAGAGTGGTAGTACATACTATTTAGTCCTCCTCCAGGTTTCATTTTCATAGGTTTGGTTTGGTTCAGTCTTTCTTTCTCAATCCCAACTGTGAGCAATGAATCGATGGGGGTGATTTATAATTAATGGCACAAGGAGTCAAAGTCTTGACGACAAACTTTCAATTTGCTGATAACTGGCTGTGTCTTATTTCAACACAAGCATACATATAGTATGATTAATTGCGAGGAGTGATTGAGTTTGATTACTTCATTGATTAAGTACTCATTCTCGTCTGAAGTACTTGTAATCATCCCATTAAATACGATGATGAGAAGGGTGTCCGCCCAGCGTCATTAACCCTTCTTAGAAGAACCCAAGTTTTAAAGGGTCTCTTTAAGTAAATAATAACATTAGAGGAAAAAAGGTTGAACAACTGAACACTTCCCAATTAAAGTCTTTTCGGCGAGTTTTGAGGCCATTTAATTGTGTTTCCAAGTTTGGGTGTTACGTAATGGAAATGATGGGGAATATAATAAGCTTGATGCAGTGTGTGCATAAATCTTTTCCTTGCAGATCGATTATGTTGACGCCGATGTCGAATAGGATTGTGTAACTTTTCCAAAAACGTTTCTGGATTTGGCCTTGGGTTGAAGAAAATAAAAAAACCACAGCCTCCAATTAGCTCCCATTCATACTTAACATAAAAATCTTAACAATATATTGCTTATGAGAAAGAGCAATGCATGAAGCTAATGTGAGGCGCCTCTAAGTAAGCCAAACAAGCGAAAGTGAAGAATTAATTGCATCAAGGTATCCTACACACCAAAACAAACGACCAAATTGCAAGAATGTCGTGGAAATCTACACAAGCTCATTAATTTATTGAATTGATGCCATGGCATGCTGATGATGATCTGATGATGGTGGTGTCAGCTCATAACAACCCTTAATGAGCTTTCTCGTGTCTTCTGTTCAGAAGCAATAATTTTGAAAGTGCAGCAAAGAAGCTTAAAAGCCGTGCTAAGAGCATCTTTTTGTGACAAGGAAAAACCCTCGCAAGGGAAAAATACTTTCCAACTGCATTAAAACATCCAACTACACTATCAATAACCCTATGAAATAAATTTGAGCAACTAGACAAAAAGCATGTATCTCCGTCACCGTCAACTATCCCCAACACCATTCACCAAAAGGGATTGCATTTGCCATTTAATCTAGCAGGAGAGCCAAAATCCTCCACAGCTACAGCAGATTTTCTTTTCAACTCAGATCATGCGAGAGAGGAAGGAGAAAACAAGTGATAATATCCTCCCAATAAAAGCGTCTCCCTTTTAAACTTTGTCATGAGACAATGATTTATAGCATCAGATCGCATCATCATCATCACCATCATCAAGAAGAAGAAAAGGAAGACGAGAGGAAAAAGCAATCCTACATGGAAAAAAATGGCACGGTTGTCTTTGTCAAACAACTGAAGAAACTAGTGCCATAATATCACTGTTAACACCTACTTACATAATATCCCGCAACAAAACCGGAATCAGGCTGAAAAGCTCCATTACATAACGGCCAAGCTTTTGACCATATGGCGGCATCATCATATGACATTATCAAGGAACAAGCGGAGAGGGAGGTGAAATCCCATGGTATTCACCAAGAGAAAACAAGCATATTAGCAATGAGAACAAGTCAAGTGCAAACGGCAAGGAAAAGGAAGAAGGAAGACGAGAGCATGAGAGCATAAGTAGGAGGACGGAAGTGATTCCGTATCGAACATAAACCAACCATATTTTTTCACTTCTTGTCCTTTAACTCCATTAATGTTAAATAAATATCAACTCTGACGGGATTTTGTTGTTGAGTAGCATTACCGCACTGTCTTGCTAATAAAATGCAAAATTACTAACGAATTGGATGATACCGAATAAAAAAACCGTCGTCATCATCGTGCGTGTCTGGCTCCTGTCAAGACAATATGAAAATGCGCGTTTCACATCACATCATCCATCCATTTTCCTGGCCAGTCAGCCACAATCCACTAAAAATGTACAATTCCTTTTACAGCCATTTTATCCCTTCCTAATGGCTAAATCAATTCTAGAACTTTGGCTGATGATGATCATGATGATGATCCAATCTGACTTGTTTCTGCATTTTTTTAAGAAATAAAAAATCGAATGCTGAACAATATCTGCACAAAATGTGTTCTTAGTTAGGAGCACCCCGTCACCATATTACAATCTTGCAAGTTATTGAATGGTTAAGGCTGTATATGGGAAACTAGCATGAATTGAATTTGACTATCTGCTCCCGGCAGTTGCTCCGCTGAGCATTTCTTTCTACCTGACTCACTCTACTTGATTTTAATATCCCAGCAGGGGGACGGATGGATGGTGACGAGCAACAACCATTTAAAATATTTCAGTCAATTCACTCTTCTCTCAGAAGATTATGTAAGCACGAGTCTGTTAAAAAGAAATGCAATATGCTTACCTATGCATGCAAATCAAAAAGGATGCAGATGGACTTGAGGTCAATTTTTAGATATTTTTATGAATGACGTTAGCTACGGTGCTCAGAAAACTCTGCCTCTTTGTCTGACATTAGTGATTCCTCATATTATGCCTTTTGAGTAAATTGAAACGTGAAAATGAATCTGACGGGTATGGCGATTCTTTCGAAATAGCTTTAGTGACTTTTTATTGCCAGTGCACTTTTACTTGTATTCTTATGCACCTAGCAAAGGATAGGAAAGCACACGGGTTTGATGAACAGAGTAGAAATTGTAAGTTAAGTCAAAAGGTAAATCCTCTTTGGTCATTCAAAATCCTTTTTAACAGCGTCGACGACCCCTCTTTAGCCTCACTTTCTTGTCTCCTACTTGCACGCCCACACACAGATCGGTAACAACGTGGCAGTGTTGTCTTGTGTTGGGTGCATTTTATGCAATGCTTTGGAGAAATCGGACATAAAACAACTTGTTTTCTTCTTCTTCTTCTCTCTAGACTGGGAAGTGAAATGATGGAATGGTCATTACTTCCATCATCACATCGACTCTCGAGAATAAAAAGGAATAATATGACAACCTCTTCTGCATATTTGGACCGTACATTACATTACAACTTGCGGAGCCGGTAAACAGGAACTTCATAACTAAAAGCCCATTCAGGAAGAAAACAGGAAAGATCGCAAGCTGGTTTAGTTTGGTTGGGTCCGTGAGTTCCATGAAACCAGCCCCGCCATGTGTACAATTTAGGCAATGCTCTCCACTTTAGCGTCTGCCAGATCCATTATCCCTCTGCCTTGAATACCAAATCAGCTCGATCGACAAGGTATGAAAAATGTAATAAGGAAGCGACATCGGACATAGCTTTTTATTTCCCTCCACCTCCAACTTTAACCTCAATCAGTGTAATTTTTTACTCATAACTAAAAGGACACCTCTTCTTGATTTGAAAAATAAATCGCCGGACTACCACATCTGATCTGACCCTACTTATTTCAGTGGCATCCTATGAATTCAGCCCTCTTCGACGACACGCTGATTTCCCGTAATATTCATAAAATTTCAGATCGAGCCAAAAAATCTACAAAATCTCAACTTGCGTTTTTATGCCAGTGACCGTTATTATTATTGTTTTGACTATTTACCAACCCAAGTTCCTTCAATTTAATGCAGCACCAAGCCAGTTAGGTAGATGCTATGTTATGCATGCGGCATGCTCCGCACCAGGAGCATTTTGGGCTTACTTGCTCTGATTTTTCTTTTTGATTTTTTTTGTTCTCCTCAAAACGCTTGAGGTAGAGTGGATTGCATGCATGCTTTGCAAAAGCAGTTTAAATTGTTTTGGGAGGAGGGCCGCTACATTTTAAGGGTTACGGGTTTAAGGCTTATCGACGCGGCTGCTGATTGTGCGTTTCACCTTGTTTTTTTTCTTCTGCAGTCTTGTTTGCTTCAAACAAACAATCCAATCCAAAATCCAACATGCGCCTATATATTACCTAGCATTGTTACGTAAGTATCCCTATTATAGGAACGCGATTATTCGACTCTTCATTTGAGAATACAAATTAGGGAGGGGATTCATCATTGGTATTTGTGGCTAAGGTTATTTTCTGAACTGATTGAGAATCTTTGCAGGGAAAAAATTGCTTTGGTTTGCTTACTAAAGAGGAAAAAAAAGATTACTGTTCCGTAAGTTTACATTTTTTTTGTTGGTGTTTTTTCCCTCGAAAAAAGAAAATTCCTGTCTTGTGGCTTGGCATGGCTTACTCAACTTTGAAGAGTCTATCTAAGTAACTGAAAGCCCTATTACTTCATCAGTTCACCCCTCTGGTTACAAAATGCAAACTGGTATGAACTAACTGGATATGTTATTCACCTCCATCCATCCGTCCATCGTTTATGTTTTATTTACCTTGTTACTTAAAAAAAAACTCGACAATACCGTATCAACGTGTTGGTGTTTTTTGTTGCTCCTGCTGCAACAATGAAGCTATTTTTATACCGCACACGATCACAAAAATCTAGTTCATTTTTTATCTCAGTCTCAAATCTTCGGTAGGTTCTGTTCTGTCTACCATGCATGGAGGGACGAAGAAAACCGCAATATGAAATCTGATACTCGCAAAAAAAACAACTTGTCCTAACGCACCAATTACCCCAGATAAGAATGTTGCGTAATGACTCATGCAACAATTTTTCTCAAAATGAAAGGTTTGAAACAATAAACATATTGTTCATCAATCGGGAGAGGAAAATGAGCAGCGATATGAACATAATGTAATATTTACGTCTTAATCAGTTGTCCAATTTGCCCAAGCATTATGTGACAGGATCTTATTGTCTTGTTGTCACTGTCATGAAAGGGAAAAAAACTTTTTTTCCTCATGCAGAGCTCCATATATACCATTTCCCATTTAAATGGCAGCCATCAACAACAATGACAAAAGGGAAAAAGAGAAATATGCGTATTTAATTATTTAATTGGGCGTAAAATCAGAGACTCTTGATTATTTGCTAACTTCCTAATAAGGGATATGGATGGATTTTTGCCCAGTTTTGATGGTAAAACCAGGTGGGCGGATATCGCTATTTTTTAATGCATTGTGAAAGGTAATATGACATATGCTTCTGTCCTGTTCTGCCACTGCCACATTAAATTAATGCTTACTTACATACGTTAGTCGTTTTGAATTACACCGCTCAAATTACTGCTCAGTTGTAAAACTGATTTATGAACAGTTAATGAGTTTGACTTGCAACATTTTTTAGAAGTGAGCAAAAACAAATTGTGCTTGGTTAGGTTAGGGACATGTGCGCATTTTCATGTTGGGAATTCCGCTCACCATTTAACACCTTCATACAATTTTTCGCGTAAAGTGTGTGGTGGTGTTAGATTTTAGTGCAGGCAGGTTTGGTTGGGGTGCTAATTGCGTTGTATTTTTTTAACGTGATTGTGAAACAGAATCGGATTTGATCATCATTGCTCTAATGATGAACCTTTCTTTCTGGACTAAGCCGGGATAAAAAAAAAGTTCATAGCGAAAAGTAAAAAGATTGAGGAAAAAGTCAAAAGGAAAAGGAGCACTACTTGAAAAGTGCATTTCCTACTGGGAAATCAAAAGCCGATCAGTAGCAGTAGCATTTTATCTGATCCTGATATGTACAGGGAATTATTGATTACAAGAAGCATAAAAGTTTTACAGCCATGATAGGAGACGACCAACCTTATTGTGAGAGAAAAAAGATCAGCAAGCCAAGCAAAGCGGAAATGAGATATAGCGTATTGAGCCACAATCTCATCTACCATTTCATTTGAGAATCTTTTAGATTTAAAAAACTTTACCGGTTTCATTGAGTTGGGTTATTAAGAGAAAAACTGCACCAGAAACTAAGTACGTAGTTCACAATAAAGATACTTCTCGATGCTCAATCTTATCTCGCAGTTCTATAAAAATTCACTTTGATCTCCTACCCTCATCCATTCTTTGTCTTTAGTTCTTTGCCCCAAACTATAATGAGGTGTTTTGAAGAGGGAAAATGATCCTATCATTAATTATTTTCATTCAGGTCCTTTTCTTTCCCTGTTAACGCAGTACAAACAATCACATCCACTGGGCTTGACTTTATAAAATTGGAGAACATTCACATTTTCACTAGGAGGAGAAAGGAGCTGACTCCGGGAATTAGAGCTACTTACTTTCCTTTCCCGGATCTTCTCACCGAATTTTAAGCAAGGGTCGGATTCCTACGTCTCCAAGCTACACTATTACAGCAACTGCAGAAGCAGCAATCAACCAAACAATCCACATGAAACGCAAGGAAAACTCTCACATCCACATGAGGAAACTCATAGATAGGCCACGAGACAATTCGGGAACTCACAAGAAGGGAGTCTCTGATGATCAGTATTTCTCCTCGCTTGTCATGTTCATGACTATATTTTGGGCCATAATATCATACTCTCTCAATCTTCCCTCTTTTACAATCATTCCCTCCCTATTACTTAATCCTCTTCTCGCAAAGCTTTCTTCAAACTGATCCTCCACTAATAATGGTTACTATTATGCAATTTTTTTAAAGAAAAAAAAATAGTAAGAGCCATGCTTTCAAAAGAAAAACACGAAAGATCTCTTCCCTTATTAAACCATGCTTGATTTGATTGTTCAGGGGGAATAAAGGCAAGCAAAAGTTGAAACAAGTCAAGGAAACATTTAAGTATTCCGTATTAAGAAAACACACCACTTAAACACCATCACCATCAACACACCGTAAGGAAGGGACTTCTTTGATGGTACGTGCGTGGGCGAGCACGGTTAAATCATTACTAAGCTAGTCAATCCCTCTACCTTTAACTTTTATGTGTGTATGGCAATGTCTATGTTGCAGGGATGAAAAAGACCTGTTCTCCCTCTTCACAACCATATTTACCTAGCCATCTTTCATAGCATTGCATTGCATTACATTATGTTATGCTGATCATCGGCGGCGTTAGCATCATTGTTGAGCGATGGGGATTTTCATTATTGCATCCATTAGAGTTAGCGTATTTACACAGAGCTAAAAATGTAGTATAGTCATAGCCAAATACTTTTGCGATGGGATCTCTGATGATGAGGCCTTGGGTGCAGCATAGTAGTACGGGAAGGTTGAGTTGCAAGTAGAAATCTTTTTTACAAAAGGTGTGCTATGAATCAGTGATGATGAGATGAGAGATGTGTGCGAATGCCAAAAGCCAAGTTGGCTGTAGTAAAGTAATAATGGCAGGCCAGCCAGGTAAAGTCAAGTTGAGATGATTCTTGTTCCTTTCTTATAGTATCAAGCATCTATCTCTCTATTGCCATGCCATGCCATGCCAGTACAGGTTTCCAATTCTCTATTTTGCAGGCATTTCAAAAGAAAAGAGAGAAGAAGTGATAGGAGATGAGAAGAAGGCAAGTTATAAGTTAAAAGGCTAAAGCGCAGACAGTGCTTTTTGGGGATTTTAAAGAATGTTCAACGAGAATTGGTAGTTCACCTGTTAAGCCCATAATCCATATAGTCTTCATCGATGATAGTGCATGACATAATAATAATATGAGGATGAAGTAAGTAAACTCATCTTATGTTACTACTATTATCAGATAGACTTGATAATGTGGGGTGAGTGTTAATGGGCAACAAGTACATATTTTGGTGGGGGCAGTCTCAAAGGGATTATGAGTGTGTTCCTGCTATAATCGTTAAAAAAAACTGAATATTAGAACATTGTTTTTATTGTTGAAGTTGTTTTTTGGAAAGAGAGAAACATTGTTTCTTTTTTATTTCTTGCTAATCCTATTCCGTTTTTTTTAAAATTGATGTACGAAGAAATAATATCATCATCATATTCATCATCTTCCGAAGGCACTACCCTCCCGTTCCATTTCCCTCCGTCTAGATATATTGCATGATGGATGTGATGCAGATATTATGTAGATTTCTAGAAATATTTGCTGTGCATAAATCCTATTTACTTATGCTAAAATATTTATACATTTTTAATGAAGTGAATGATTTTCAAATTGTTCACATAACTTCACATAAGTTAAATGGCGAACTCGTTAAATCATAGTAAAATGGATTTTGAGCATGCAATGCCAATGAGTTTTGTGAACTGCGGGGTATGTTATATGGTGTCATCATCATCATAATCATCATCATCCCTGACTCTGACAAGAGGAATGGATGGGATGTGATGTGAGTGAAACCTGAATGCAGCCCAAGTCAAGCTAAATGATGGCTTGATTTGAATGCAACTGCTCATAATTCTCATCATGATTGGATATACATATTATGAGGATGACCATCGCAAAATCTCAATCGTCTATTGCAGCGCAGTCATGTGAAAAATGGATTGGTTGAAGTTGGAGGTGGAACTCTGTTGCAGTCTGAATTTTAAAGCAAAAACAAAATGACTTGACTGGAGAAGAAGTGTAAACAAGCTCTATTTTTAGCTGACTGGATGACCTACAACTGTTCTCACGTAATATTACATCGCATTACTCTTATTATGATTATTATTACTCATTAAATGTTATATATTGTTTGCTTCCTTTTTTGTAAACAGTGTAGGTAATATATTTTTTCTACTACTTTTATCTACACATCTATTAAGTGAGTAAAGCAGCTCTAAATTGCAATACGCCGGCTTTATTCCCACAACTCATCCGCAGACACAGGATGATGATTATGAGGATGATGTACGCACGTGAAACTGCGAACTATTAGTATGACATGACATAAGCACATTGCATACATTACTTCATGCATACCGCACCTGAGCTGCTTCCAAAATTATCGTTACTTCCTTTGATCTAAAGAGATGATGCTCCTGACAGAGAAAATAAAAATTGCATTGTTCCCCTTACCTTCATGGGTGTCTTATCTAGGCCGAGACGCGGATGGGGATGAGATCATATCCATGTAAAACGCACAGGCTCAGAATAAAATTCACATTCATATTATGACTTCATCCTAGTTGAAAATCTCACGTATCGGAATGCTAATCTGCAGAGGATTAGTCCAAGTTCACGAATGCGATGCGATAATGGAGGAAAGGGAAAAAGCCAATTTGAAATGGCAATTTATGATTAATGTAATAATGCAAGCAACACAGTCCATATCTCTGGCTGGAGAATTTCTGCACATAGTGTATGTGGTACTCTCATGGGCAAGGAGACAATGGGAATGGACATGGTCACGGTCATTGTCGAGTGGACTGCTTCTTCTTTCATTCCATTCCTCACATTTCTCAGAATAGCCATTAGCTCAACTTGAGCAGAAACCAATTAGTTGAAGAGCAAGGACAAAATTACAAGACGATGATAATGTAAAATATTTGAAGAGCAGCAGCGGCAAACACTGAGCACATGAGTATCCAGCGCCTTTTTCTTTTTTTATGATGCATTCCTCAACGATTTTAGTGATTGCGAAGGAGGAGAAGAGCTGCAGGGTTGGAATGGATAATTTGTTGTACAAGCCAGTGCCGACCCAACTGTCTCAACTAAATCAACATTTCATTTGATGGGAGGATTCCAAATTGCAAACATGTTGTGGGACTGGAAAACGATGGACATGATGATAAATACCATGTCACGTGTGGAGTCTGGTAAATGAAGATTTTTTTTTCATATTTACCTAAAGGTTTTTGCAAGATTGATTAAAAAGATTGATAGTCTCCCAGTCGTGCTGATGGGATTTTCTGAACTGATTCTGAACTTAGAATTATTGCCCATCTCAATCATCATGATCATCATCAACACAATCCATGATCCTAGTTAACCTTTCGGTATTAGCAGGTCAATCTCGTTGACACCTAACCTCCCTCTAAGCCCATACATTACTAAAACAATGAAATGCGTAGCTCCTTGAGGACGAAAGTGAGAGATAAGTAAGTAGGTATATTGGTGGGCAGATGGATGATTTGATTATCCCCGTCCACATCCACATCCACCTTGGACAATCAATCCTTTAATTGTTTCTTTCAAAAAACAATGGGAAAATCCCCTTCCCCAAAAATTCCCAATTTCATATGCGCATAATCATTTGGATGATGATGATGCGAAGAAGCGAGCAACTTTGTCTCTTCCCATTCATAATTTAACATCCTCCATTGTTACCTCTTTTTATTGCCGACCACACACACACCGATCCGTTTTCATATCTGAAATGATATGACTTTTTTTACAGCGGGGATATATGAGAAGCTCCTGAAAAAAGCCAGAGTCATCTTGAACCTTTTTTTGTATTGCGAAATATTATGTTCTACGGCAAGGTCTTTTCATGAAGTTGTAAGGTAAGTGAATGAAAGAGGATCATAATTCATTCATCCTCTTTTTTTGACTACTTCATCGTTCATTACAATACAAGAAAGATGGAGCATACTATTGTAGAGCCACCGTGCAGACAATTCAGAAGGATATCTTTCAATTTCTTCAAATTGCCATATTGCCATTCCCATTGTTGAAGCAGTCACTCCTGCCAGCAATAGCAACCTGTCTATAAGATTCAATTTGCATCTCTGCGTGCGAGTCGTGCAACCTTTGAAAATAAAAAAAAACAAAGGATTTTGCACGGCACAATATTTGGATAGTTAGTTCTCAATCCTCTTTCAAGTTTGCTGATTGTCAAAGTGAAAAATTCATTTTTTGGTATCTCTCTCTCTCAGTTTTCCATGAAATGATGATGCGGACCAATAATATTATTATGGCATGGCTCTATACAGGTGACCCCTGGGATTCTCTCCAAGCTCATTTTTTTTCAGAGTAAACAGCTTGCTTCAGTTTACAGTAAAAGTTAGCAAATCCATTATAAACAAGGTTAAGTTCATTTTATGAACATGCAAATGCATGATAATAAGTTTTAAAATAAATTAAAGCATATAAAATTAAATTGAGTAAATTGAACATTTTTACGTTCGAACAAGTCTAGGCACACTTTCAGTTCAGAAACAGGAGTAAAAAATACTTTTACCAAAGTGGATGAAAATATTTCGCTACAGCTCATCAGCTGCCATTGTTGCTTTTTTAATATTGTATCATTATTACAAAAATTAACATGAGGATCAAAATTTTCTCTAATTTTACAAAGTATTTGTTCACGTTCATGGAATGCTGCATGAAGGAATGAACTTTCGGCTAAATTGAATAAAAATACTACTAATACATGCAAGCAAAATTAAAAAGTCTAATATTATGATTGCTGTTGTGTGATATGATATGATTTTGATTTACGTAGCATTTAAAGTTAAAGCGATTACCAAACCAAACCAAGCCAGTGGTAAAAGAGGACTTGCGGTTTACCGCAAAGAGAAACTTCTTCGCTTTGCAAACTCAGTGTCGGGAATTTTGAGTTTAAATAGGTGTATATATATGCCTGTCATACTTAAAAGATTTTGAAAAAAAAAATTTAGAGGATTTTGTTTTAAAGTGTATTTCGTGTCACTTGATATTTTCTACTGACTTCAATGGCTATGGAATAGAAATCAATTCACTTTCCTTTAATAAGAGGATCAAGTCCAACAATGAGAGTAATTTAAGTTTACATAAACAATTAAGGTACCTATGGAGGTCCTTTTCTTACAATTAGTACCCACTCTGAATAATAATATCATCATCATATCATTGCCCTATCCCAAACCCCTTGACAAAGGATTCAACCCATCAACTCAACAACAACACAAATTGGCATAGTTGAGTCCTTGGGATTTGGGATTAGGGTTTAGTAGCATTGTACTAACTGCATTGCATTGGCTTTGCAAAAATAAACTCTCCTTTATATAAACCCATTATCATTCTCCTTGTTAGCGGTACAAGTCATGTCACCTTTTTTAGTCTGGTCACTAGTCACACCGTCGTCGTCACAGTCGTTTAGCAGCCAATTCTCTTCCCCTGAACAAAGTACATTTTATTCGCGTCCCTATGAAAAACGAACGTGTCCAACTGCAAAAGTTCGTTCACTTTTCTTTTTCAATTTAGCGATGAATATGATGATACAAAGGTAAGTATATGGAAAACCTCTGGCCAAAGCTAGGCAACTTTTTTTTTCCATTCTGATTAAATTCTTGTATCAAGCTATTTGATGAAGGAGATATCATCATCGTCAGCCTCATGATCTATCCATCCAACCGCTACAATATGAGAAGCTAAACGTATAAAGTAGGTAAAAAAATTCTCTGTGGCCATTGCATTGTCAGCAGTCATCACATTTACCTATTGTTGCCACCTCATCTTATATCATCATACCAGGCACTTGCTCACTAGCATGGCAGTCAAATGGCTATGTGTATGTACATATATCTTTCCTATTTGCATTTTGCTTCTCAGAATGAAAAATGCAGCGCGTAACGCTAAGCAGATTTAGAAGGATTGGTCACGGACAATAATTCCTTAAACAAATTTATGAGCTTCTCAACATAATTTCTTCCCCTGTAAACATTGTTTCCACAAAATAAAAACAAAAAAGTCTATATCTCCCCCTTGTCATTTGCAACAAGCTTTTTTCATTATCTTGTCCTAGTTCATTTTCCACTTAAAATATACTCCTGTCCCACAATAATAATAGAATATCTTGGACTTTAGTAATGGAATCATTAAAAACTAAACAAAGCTTGTCAGCTTTACAGGTTTCTGTATTTTTTGTTGTTGTTGAGGAATTAAGGGAAACCCAATAATCAGCTTAGTTAAGCGAGTATGACAATAATTTATTTAGTTCTTGAGGGCCCATTTTAGTTTTCTTTGGTAAAATCTAGAAATCTCAAAACCCTCAACACATATTACCCTCGGTGCGTTGCGTATATACATGCCAAACCATTTCAACTTAACCCTCATCATCCGCCTCTGAAATTTAGAGCCAATCCTAGAATATTATGTTATGATAAAGCTTACTTATCGTTAGACAGTGGAAAAAAACGTTGAAAGTAAAATCACGACATTACATGACCAACATGAACTTCTTCTTTGTTCCTGGTCTTTTGGTCCTCCTGCCACCAGAATTCATTCTTGACTTGACATTACATCGTTGAATGGTATATAGTACGCGGTTGGTTTTTTATTAAAAAAACAAGGAAAAACGTGATTCAAAGATACTTTTTTTGGAGGAAAAAGCATAGCTATCTAAAATGTGCGTTTTTTTACAAAGCAGTTGTTTATTAACTTCCAACAACTGGCTGCATTGTTTTCTTTAGAACAACAGTACTTATCATTTTTTGCCAATGGAATGGCAAGGCCCTTGATAGTAGTTTTTTTTTGAATTGGGAAATTTATTGATACAAATGTATGTGTCCATTTTGTAAATTGGTCAGCATCAGTAAGGAAAACAACTCAATTTACTTACAGTCTGCAGTAAATGTACAGAAACTCTACTTGGAATTGGGTAAATTCAGAGATGCAGGGAATTCTTATGTAATACATGATAAGTCGAAGTAAATTGCAAAACTAAAGGGTTAATTTTCATTTTCATTTATGCACGCAACATCGGTATCCGTCGGTCTTCTCCTGAAGATGGTGATGGCATTTCATCTTCCTGCTCATTGAAGAAACCGGCTATCGTCACGCAAATTACGTTACGCCAAAAACACTCATCATCCGAATTCATGTAATTCAGTAATGAATTCATCAAATTCAAAGTCCTTCGTTTTATGAAGGTAAAAAACATGCAGAAAGATATCAAGAAAAACGAGTGTTCCTCATATTCATCCTCAAGTCCCTCAATTCTTGGTGGACAGACAGACGAGCACCGATGCATGACAATGATGAAGGAACTGCCTTATTTTAATCTGAATTATCTTCTTAAAATTTTACCATTTTATGTGGAATGGCATTTTCTCTAAACTAATGAAGTTTGTTTGGGGCAGATGCGTTAACCTCAGATTAAGTACATGTTATACACGTCACTCCGCCAGTCACACCTATCAACAGTTTGTTATGTCTTTTTGTAATTTTTATTCAAGATTCATCATCGCGGATTGTGAGTTGATATTTTATGAGTGTGAAAGAAAACGATAAGTATTTCCCAAACCTGATACGTCCATTTCATCTCTGTACAAATAATATACAGCTTGGTTAATTGAATACTAATTATTCATCAAAGCTTATCCAAAAACTTAAACAATTCCTAAGCAAACAGATTAGTCATGCTGTGCCAATTACAAATGACGAGAGACTGATTACTATTACGATTGAACAATCATGAAAATGATTTGTTATGTTTGCTAGCTAATTAGCTAAATTGAATTGAGTATTTGAGGATGAGTATGCCTTGCAATATCGCATCAGTATGCTCAAACTGCTTTAATTTAACACTTCACCATATTGAAAGGTGTGAAACTGTTGGGCCATTCAATGTAAATTAATCATTGATCATCTTCATCTCATTAGAATCTTTGCATTGTGTTGCATTACTTAAGTTTTAACTGCTGAATAAGTTCATAAATAATTTTATGGAATGATGTCAGTTTGGGCTGTATATGTGCCAAAAACAAGTCCACTTTACATTTCGGATTCCATAATAATAAAGATGATGATGGCACAACTTTAGGCAATATTCCTGAACATAAACACCACACCTATTCCTACCTCAGTCATTAAACATTTTATGTAACCGTCTCTAGTTTTAGCTTTCATGTCCATCAAAACAATCTGTCTTCTGTAATAAAAATGAATCCAACTTGTGTACTAGTGTTAGGGATGACAGCTAGATTCAATTGGGATTGAAAGCTGTTTTCAATGCCAATTAATTTCATGCTTATTGAAAAATTTCAAGCAGGATCATAAAAGGGAGCTGATGCAGGCAGACCCATCTTAATTCCATTATTTAATCAAGTTTGCTTCCAGTGAAGAAAAAAATATAGTGGGAGTAATGGAATTGGAATATCATTCACTGGAAATTCATGATTTCATCATCCTCTCACCGCGCACTCTACCAGCAGCTTTTTATTTAGGGACGGTGATTAAATATCATAAACACCGCCCGCGTGGCTCATTACCGATTTAGACGCTTATGAAAAAATCCTTTTTGGAGATGAACTGAAACTGATTTCAAGTGCGTTCTTTTCTGTCTGCAGATGCAGATAGATCACACGTGCAGCGATTTTCTGGAAGAAAATTTCTTTCATCAGCCCAGACAATACCCGAGCATAGCATCTTTCTATTGAGAAGGGAGACGCAAAAAAAAAAATCATCAAATTGGAGTTGATAATGACTCCTCTTCTGTCTCGCCTCATCATCAGGTTCTTTATGTATATTTTGGGCGGATCACATAATTTCACATTTTTTCCTCCATCATGATCATTTCAAATATTTTCAATGTCGCAGTAATCCTGA
The DNA here is from genome assembly GCA_034696785.1 of Lepidocyrtus cyaneus. NCBI lineage: Eukaryota > Metazoa > Arthropoda > Collembola > Entomobryomorpha > Entomobryidae > Lepidocyrtus > Lepidocyrtus cyaneus. Next base: position 9,764 of record JAQIWX010000098.1, on the reverse strand, counting down.
TGAAGACAAAGATGCAGAGATGATGATGATGAGGATGGATGATGCAGCAACAACAATTTTTATTTTTGCGTAGAGACACGATGAGATATATATGGATTGGGTGGAATGTGAAATCACCCTTTTGGATGGAGACATGTACATATGTCGATATTAGTAGTTATTCAAATGGAGAAAAAAAGTTTTAGCATTCATAGATTGAATGTCAATGTCAATACTTTATCGTGTGGTAAATCTTGTAGTCTTTGGAGGAGCACGTAAAGTCGAGCGGGGGCGTCAGGAAAGTCATATAAATCTCGTAATCGTAAATACAAATACTCTCCCAAATGGTTTATATAAGTTTAATCATGTTTCTTTAAGAGACGTTAAAACTTTTTAAATAAAAAATATAGAAACTTACCAACTGACCGTCATAGGATGGATCAACAGGTGGCCCGGACTCATATTTTTGGACAGATAATACAGACCGGTCGCCGTCAACTACCATACTTGAAGCTCGCAGTGGCAAAAAGTTTCAACCTGCGAGAGAAATCTGTTGAGGATGAGTCAATGTTGATGATGATGATGATGTGCCCTGCTCTCTGTAATCCTTTTGCTAATCGTTCTATTCCAATTTTTGGATTTCCAAGGTCACGCATAAATCTATAAAGTAGGTGAAGACGAATGTAAATATCATATCACAGGTATACATATTTAAAATTATCCTTTTTTATTGGAGTCATAGTAATAAGTTATGTTGTTTCATTTTTATGGCTGATTTGTGTATGAAAAAAGAAATGATCATGTTTTTGTGAACGTGACTCATGGCTAACTTGAGCATTCCGTTAACAGCTTTTATCATATCATATTATGCAAATCATGAAGGATATCAAATAAATTTGTCGCTGGAGTTGTATGCCAACATTCATGTTGTTTTTGTTGCGGAATACAGCGGATTAAAGAGGATTGTTCATATTTTAATTTGGAGACATATTTTAGTCAGTGTAGGCGAAATATAAAATTATTTAATATTTAACTCTTGCTACTTTCGTCACAAAAGGTACTGATCAACTGAAAAGTATTCAATCCAAATAAAAATAAATTCAATCCGATAAAGTTAATCCAATCTACTCCTGTAAGGGACCGTAACTTTATTACATTATTAGTACCTCCATCGTTATCAACAGCTTTTCCTGTAGTTGCCCACTGGAGATTACAGACACATAAAAAATTTCACATTGTCACTATACGTTTAAAATTTGTATCGTGTCGTGGGCCCAGTTGAACTGTAGCAAAAGACTGCAGTTTTGTTGCACCTCTAAAACCTATACAAATGTCAAATGATAGCAATTCGGTACTAACAAAAAGACAAGCTAAGCTGTATCATTCCATAATTTTATGACAAACTGAGAGTACAGTTAGCTTTTAGTTGTTTATTGTGTCTACAATCTACAAATGTCAGCCTACACACAACCATAAAAACATTATGCAGCCATAGTGCCAAGACACGTTATCAAAGGGTAAAGTTGTTAGCATTTTTACAGCTTTGTTTCATATTTAAACGTGGCAATAAATGCACACTTTGAAATGAAAGTTAAAAGCCTTTTTAGGAGCATGCAGAAAAACTAAATTTTATACGCTCTTCTGTTATCATCAGTCAGAGTCATCTTCCTGCTTTTGAAATGACCGTGCTGATTATGTACCTATGTCTTTATCTTATACAAAGTAAAATAACTTAAAAAAACGGTGGAGTAAAATTGGAATGACGTCACCGATATCTCCATGTTTAAGTTCACAAGTAATAAAAAATTAGCCCAAGCGATTACGTTAATGGCCTTCACCTTCAGGCTTCATTAACACTTCAGCCACTAATTGTAAATATTACACTCATTAGATTCACTCACAAGAGCAAGCAGACAACTTATCTGTTTGCCATGTCTTGATGAAGCGCCATTTCGTTTTGTGAGCCTTTCATTGAGTGAGCCAACATTTATCGGTTAGAAATATCTGAATACCGTTCGTTCACAGTAAAATATTTCTGCGACATGTTCAACTATATAAATCAGTTACCTTATTCCCTATAATACAATAATAAATACGCCATAAACTTTTCTTACTGACTGATTGAAATTGAGTTGCATGTAAAACAAAAAGCGGAAATTTTTTCAATAAATAGACGATTTGAACTTCCTAAAAATAGTTATTCAACTCACGAAATCTAAAGAAAATAAAATTCTAAGAAAATGCAGATTTTATTAAGTAGCTATGCGGGGGCGTTAAGATAAGATTTTTGGTGACATTGACAATACTACTTATACGTACAAATATTAGCTAATTAACTATCATTATTTATTCAGACAGACAAACTTGTCACTCTATATTTTGTTCCTTGCATGTAATTGTCCCAAAACGGAAGTGGTTTTCCTTCGACAATTTGGCAAAATTTAATTTGTTTAATTTACCAAATGAGAAGACAAGAATAGACTACATGTTTAGCAGCTTACCAAAGTGATTTACAAACTCAAGTGCAATCTCAGTCCTTGATGATTCGCCAAGATCTATCGTTGGCTAGGCTAACTCATAACAACGAAAGCAAAAATGTATTCCAGCAAGTGTTCTAAAATGTTACTTCCTGTTTGCCGCCGTTCAGCTTATCATGCACTAAATCACCGAACTAAAAAATATCACAATTTCATTCCAAGTAGATTGTTCCAATAACTACTATTGCGAAGAGCCTGAGGTAATAGCATCAAATAAGCTTAACAAACACTCATAAATATGCCTACTCAAATTATTTTCTTAGAATGTCACTTTGAAACGGCACAAATCAAATCTGATACCTCACAAGATAAATGTTTATAAAAGAAAAATGTCCCTTTGGAAAGACACCTCATCCCCTAACTCACACTTTGCATTCCACTTTTCTTTCACTCCTGTCACGTTTGTTTCTCCACTTACGTTAGATCTGTTTTTTCCGCTTTACGATTGCTTTCTCGGAAATAATTTCTATGCGGCCAATTGCTTTTCGCCTTGCAAAGATTTGCAACTTTCTTTCAACTATTTTACAACGTGTTCCCCCTCCTCCAATAATATGCTAACTACAGATACTCGGATAACGCCACCAGCTGAAAAATATCACTACTTTCCAAACCTGATAACAAACTGTTTTCGAGATGATGATCATTCAACGGCCAAGCACTAAAGACTGAAATACCTAACGTCTTTGACTGTTCGGGAAATGGAAAATGACGAAGTATACTGACCATCATCATCTTTGAGCGTCGTCATCATCGCCACCAAACCGTTTGTATGATTACTACTACCAGCATCATCATCATCGTCGTCCACCTCCTCCACCCCATACGAGCATTACTTATATGAACGGAGCTAAATAGAAATTTAAATACAATCAACGTATTTGTCAACAAAGTTATGCTACAACTACAACCTGCTGGCCACTCAACTCAATCATGGATGGCTACATAATAGGAAAGTGGTTGTTATAAAATTATCATAATATTGTAATGGAAGTGGATGGATGTTAAACTTAGATCGAAAAAAGAAATACTGTGATATTATTATGCCATCCTAGTTATGAGTTCCTTTATGCTTTCCATGCGAATATGTAACTTTTATTTTACAAGAAGTGAAATATAAATTCTGTGCAAAAATATATAGAAGTTCTAAGAAGCGCCATGTATATAACACACAGCTCTTCCACAAGAGTTGCATGGGATCATGTGTACGAAGTCGCCTTGTACATTGTTGTCTCTTTTTTCGCTGATTACGTCGTTGTCGTCGTCGTTGGTCGGGTTGGTATTTGTTGTACTTATTAAGTCAGGATAGCCTTTGCCACAGCCTACATACTCCTTTACCTTGGCGATTCCGTAAAAGGGCATCATCGACGAGAGAGGAGTTTTTCTTCTTCTTCGTCTTCACGAGTCATGCAAAAACACATGGGGGATCATCAACTTTACAACGAGAATCGCGAGCAAGCTCCATTTCACAAAATGATTTATAAAGACTATTTCTCTTTGCTTGGAATTTGGAGGGGGATAAAGGGAGATGCTGGCGAATCTGCAATGTTTTGTTTTGGCTATCTTGCGCTTCAAGCATTAATATATTTATCTTAAGGATGGAGATTTTTGTTTGCCATAAGCCATTTCAAGAAGAAGTGAATATAAAAAGGAAAAGTGTTCCTAGCGTATGCAGTTTGCCGTGATCCTCATTGCCAAAGTAGCAGCTCATCACCATCATCTTCATAATCATGAGCAGTCGATTAAAATGCATAAATAAATAGGAACAATCCCGATAACAATGATAATATATTGGATGGAGCCGAAGTCATCGTCATCATCAATGATTCTTGTTTTGTGTGGAGACTGGCAGTTTTATCGGCGATAAATTATTTAATATACGATGATGAGAGGAGATGAGCAGAGTGCCTATACCTACTAACCTAATATCTAACTAGAAGAGACTTCCCAGCATATGAAGAAGCTGAAAAAAACAAGGGAGTTGGGATGAGGCCGAAAACAATGTGAGGGGCGTCATTGAATTAGCACTGATAGTAACTGGTGTAGGATGATGATGAGCGAGCACTCCAAATTTACAATTGTTTGAATGCGTCAAGCCTGCTTAAGTAACAAACTACACCGGATCCAGTCCAGTCAGTCTAGATCAAATCAAATCATATCCGGGAAAAAGAATTCGGATTGGTTATTATAGGATGTCTTTAACTGAAATCTAAAAACTGTAGGCATATTATGGCTGGGGGTTGAATCCTGCTCCCCTCGATTCCGTTTTTCCGAGCCTAAAAATATAATCTACGGTGATTCCGCATGAGGATAACTGTTTTCTTCAGAAAAACAACCTCAGTCCATATTAATCAGCCAGGCTCAGTGAAGGGGAGTAACATTCCCTCGTCATCAGAATAACACGACGGAAACCTAAAATGGCAAATCATAAACAACACTTCACACTTCCATCTTGAGCCAAGATTACGTATTCAACTGTAGATTATAGGCATGCGTCGTCAATGATGATGATGATGTGCTAAGGAAACATTTTCTTCCCTTCTCTTCTCTGCACACGAAAACAGTAAATGTAAGTTGATTAGGTACCTACCGAAGTTAAGTTGGCTTGGCATCTCAACTTACATCTCTTTACCTCCGTGCTTCTGACTGTTCATCATCATGTCATCCACCAACGCAAACTCAATTCATCATTTTATTTCCCTCGATAAGAATGGCAATAAAAAAATCTACATTACACTCTCACCTCACCTTGGACGAAAAGACGTTATGCGACCTTTTTCCCCTCTTGTTTTGCAATAAATGGGTAGGTGACAATAGACTAATTTTTGCGAAATATTGTTCTGGACATGAGTGTCCTTGTTGAAAGCACACTCCAAGCACATCAGCATAAAACCAATTTGAATATGTGCTTCATTTGGTTTACGAGCATATTGCGTAGTAAACTGCCTAGCTGTTAAAATGCCATATACGTGCCATCCAATTGCTTTGCCAAAACATTTAAAAAATATATATATAGTGCAAGCAAAAGTTATTAAACCGTAAAATAGCGAAACCGATGGTGTGAGTCCAACCTTGATCGCGATACCATTTTCTACCATTTTCGCTCCCTGTCTCGCTGAAGTTTACAAAAAATGCCGTAAGAAACAGGGAATTTTTATCAATTACATACCAGTTCATTTTATTGCATTGACTGGCTTTGTTTTTGTGACGACACTTTAAAACCTTCATTAAAAATGTCAAACCGACAATACAAACTTAACTTACCTAATAGGATTGGCTTGATTATTAAATAATCTTTTAAAATCCAATTCAATATTTATGCTGACCAGGAACGTGCGTGTGAAGACTGAACCGAATTAGTATACATACGTACTAACCACACCCAAATATTCCATTCATGCGCCTCATTTTCATTCCACCAATCAAAATGATGACCAAACTATATGCTTAATATTATTCAACTTTCTCTAGGAATACTTATAGTGGGTGACCCTATAAAATGCAACCGGTGGTGATGGCAGTAGCAGCATTTTTTTGGCTATTGACTACTCTTTCAATTTTATGTCTATTCAATTTCCTGCCGTCTGTGAAATAAGATCTGGACTAGGGTTACTTTCACGGTTATTTCGACTCTGTGAGGACAAGTTACGGCTGGAAGAGTAATGCTAATGTTTCTCCAATCTAACACTGAGCAGGAGAATTTGCACATGAAATTGTTCCTAAGTAAACGGTCGTTCATATGCTCCTGGTAATAAGAGCAGGATGAAAGCATCCAATATTTTGCATTTCGGTGCTGGTCTTGGACTAGACAAGTCTGGAAGCAACATAACATAACGGTTTCTCTCTCTGCTTTTTCTCATTCGCACTTCCAGTTTGTTGCACTCGCTCGTTCACTGGAGCTGTTGGAGCTGGAGTGCGGGGATAGGAGGCCTTGCAGAAGTTGGCTGGAGGGAGAACTGGAAGGATAGATAAACGGAGTCGTCGGTATTCACTGGGGCAATGTGAAATGTTCGTTTGTTCCTTTAGTGAATAATCTTGAAACTAAGTACAGATATTTGGTGCTCTACAAGTTGATATCTCCAAAGAAGTCAATCATTTGCAAAGAAAACGACCGGATACATAATTTATTATTAGTGTTCCACTAAAGATTATAAAAGTTAATTGACTTACACTAGAGTCGAGACTCAAAGCAGAAACAGAGTATTTTTGTTGCCATTGATTACAAAGTGACTAATCCCTTCTACTTTCATTTGAAAACCGTTGGTTTTAAACACGGTGGTCGTGGAAATTCAAGGAACGACAAGCTTGTTCACGTAAGTTAAATGCAATTTAAAACTGCTACTACTGTACCTACCAAATATATAACACTTGGATCATAAATTATGCATCCTTTAACTTCCCAATGTCTTCCATTTCTAAAAAAACATATCGATATGGAAAGATAGTTATCCATTTTATTGATTTTCTTAAAGAGGGTGTTTAAATTCAGGCTAACATGACCAACATGTGATGCCTACTTCCTGTCACCTGCACTGAAATTATAAAGTGGATTTCTAAGTTTTCGACAATCTCTTAAACCATCAAGAACAAGGCGTACGTACGAACCTACTTATTGGGTGGGTATTTTAAGTTCAATTCTAATTAGAAGGAAAGAACGCACAGGAACCAGAAATTTTATAACCACATAAAAATTTGAAAAATAATCGTCACATAAACATGCCTACATAAACACAGTCCGACTCGTTTCTCAGCTACAAAAATTTGATGTTCCCAAACTAAAACCAAGGGGAAAATTAGTCCACCAGAAAAACATCCATCATTGCATCCCGCCTATTGCATCATTATCGTTTAGTTTTCTGACATTTTCGCAGATCCATCCATGAATGGAATCAGTGTTGACTTGACTTGAGAGTAATGGAAGCTAACGCGTCCCGTCTCCTACTCCACGTGACACATTCATTTTTAGCCTGCAATGGCTGCACTGTAGGAAGAAAACATGTTGGAACAATAATTGTATATTTTCCATTATTTTAATAGATCATAATATTTAATAGCCAATATTGGGCAAACACGTCGGTAGACTTGTTCCTGGTTCATATGGTCCATGCGTGTATAAAATGTAGCTAACCAGTTATAGCACTACTACCCGATGACGATGACTAGGTTTATTATCATTAGCAAAAGTTGACATAACATCATCAATATATCACTGGCATCTCGTCGTCAATACGAAAAGAAAACGCGGATGATGCCGGTGCGGTGCACGGAGGACGGTCACTAATAAATGGGATTAGTCATCATAACATAACATAAATGCTATCATCCCTTTGCATTGACTTGGCATTATTATAACGTTTCTACCGAGCTTGACAACATGGATTGTGGACTAATGACAATGTATCGCATTTTCATCCTCCATTATTCATGTCCCAAGCAATAACCATTTTAATAATACACATTTTTTCATCGACGCCACCAGCTTCAAATAGAAAAAAAACAATATGGTTTTTGGCAGGATAGGATAGTTCGAAAGCACGTAGGAATGAATGCATGCATGCTAGTTCGGAAATCCGAACATTTGTATTCCGATTAGGGCATAAAAATTGCACCATGACTTTTCCTTTTACTTGGAAAAGAAAACATTTAGGAATAATTGGAATGAATGAATTATTTGCAAAAATGTCAACCAAAATTAAGCTAAAAAGAAAGCAGAGTATTTTCTGCACTCTTCATTAGGAAAAACTCATGTGACGCTGAAATAGATATTTTCAATAATCATGGTTAGGTTATGGTGATCAGAAAACCAGAAAGAAAAGGTTCCATTATCCTTGCTTAGGATAGTTTCTAGGATTTCATACGTTACCAAGATTCGTATTATTGTGCACATCATTTCAATCGTATAAACCATCATACGAACGAATTTTCATGGCACAATATTGACAGAAATTAGGAGACGGATCTCAAATTACGATAAAAATGTTTACATCTTTAATTTGCGGAATGGATGTTTACATCGTTTCATTCATGATTCCGAGAAGTGGTGCAGGATTTGTGTTTACAATTGTCGATGACGATTTCAACCACGTTAATGTTAGGAAATGCATAATCAATATGTCAGAACAAGAACGAACAAACGCTTAGCCAGCTTCAGAGGTCAGTCAGGTTATAACTTGACTTGAATTTGATAAGTGATCTTAAATGGACTAATGACAAATTTCGTAGTATTTCTCTGCTTGATTCGCTGACAGTTTCTGGATGGTTTGATTGAGTTAGTTCCAGAAATAGTGAAAAAGTACATCTGTCACTGTTGCTGAAAGTAAACTTTGATTTGTGAGTCAGACGCAAAGATAAGTGTTTCACGATAAGTCGTCATAGACATGACATGAGTCATCATTTCATCGATGGTTACAATCCATGGATTTATTACGATCAGTTTTCTCTTGCCCCATTAAAGTGTGTGTACGTATGTCCGTCCAAGTGTTGGGATAACTATAAGCAGTACAGACTTCAATAATATTCGGTTTCCTTTTTGAAATTTTTTGTAAGGATGTTTTCGCAGTGGATAGTTTTATATTTTATTTCCTGCATTTCGGAATTCCTATGATTATGTAAGCTCTTACTTAATTTGGTTTACAATTTGCATTTAATTTTGTATCCGGCTTGCACTCCAGCATTTATTCAATTTAAAACATGACTGACATTTTAGTTGAAATGCTTTTGCATTTGAATGTAATTATAACAACGAAACCTTCTGAAGTCATATACCGAGTGAACAGAAGTTGCAAGAACTTCTGAATCAGTACCGGAAAGGGTTACGAGAGGTTAAAATCAAATATGGATATAGTAATGCCGAAAAAGTTATATTTAGCGAGGTGGCAAGTTCAAGGAAAAAATAATTCGTGTCATGTATAATTCATGTATGATATGGCACATGTGCCCACCAGGGATTTTCATTATTATGCTGAAATAACAGAATCAGGAACACACAAGGAAATACTTTATGAAAAGCATTTAAATAGCCGCGTGGAGGAGTGAAGTGAACTAAATTAAATTATGAGAATTTTTTTCCATGCACACATCAGTCTGGCAGTTGATTCTAACGAAATGATTAAAAACGTGTAGCACCACTTTCCATTCATATTTATATTTATATCAATGATCATTAAAACTCAGACTTATTACGGAGCTTTGCGGAGTTATGGTTTGCTAGGTATTGTCTGTCTGTCTGTCTGTCTGTCTGTCTGTCTGTCT
>JAQIWX010000097.1:0-28240 GCA_034696785.1 Lepidocyrtus cyaneus | reverse complement strand
CCATATTGAGTTACTCTGTAAATATTGTGTGTGGGCTGCGGCCATCTCTTTAGCACAATAAAACCATTACAATACAATTACAATACAATACAATACTACGCTACTATAAAAATGTTTATGACGGTGCTTAGGACCAAATTTTTTATCATATTAAATAAAGCTTTTACAGTTTATCAGGAAATCAGTTTTCGGCTTTTCTCCCTTCTTGCTAAACTTAAAGAGGGGGAATAGGACGCATAACAGCTTTTGTTTGACCAGATTCTTTTGAAAATTTGAACATCCACAATCCACATATCCCACCGCTCTCCATCTCCCTCTTGTGTGGTCCCTCACACTAGTAGTCTATGTATGTAATACAGGGGAAACGACACGGAGTGATAGAAGAAAATAAAAAAAAAAATGCTCCATATAACCCGTGTGAACTTTTTTCTCCATTTCCAATATGCATGCAGACTAGAGATGGAATGGGAAGGAACGGGATGGGAAACGGGTTGTTGTGAAGGAAAGTAAAATGAAATGGGCCTTGGACCTTGCTACTTTAGTTTTTTACCCCCATTCTCACATTCATTTCCGTTCCATTTTATTCCGCGATGTTTTTTTCAATGTTTGCATATACATATTCCTTAACTTCATCCTCCCTCATGATCATGATCGTCATATCATCCAGGATAACAGCATTTCTTTCTTTAAAAAAGAACGGGAAATCTTTGTTTTTATGTGAATGTTGTTATGCATGCTTGAAAAGTACTTTGTTGGGATTGAAGGGTGCTTGTACTCCTGAATTGATATGGTTTGAGTGTGCATGGATGGACACATGGCATGGGCATGGGGTTTTGAGTGTGTGGACTGTTGTGGGCATGCTGCTGCTGGGAGAAGAGTAAAACTATTTACAGAAAACAAACTGACATGTGTGTTGAGTTTATGATATGCATGCGCCCATTAAAGCAAATATGTATGTAGAGAGGAGATAGTTAGACGAGGATGAGCATTTTGTTTTTGAGCGTCGTTATTTTTTGGTGAGCTTTTCCTTATCATAATTGATCCTTTTCATTTGGCTTTGGAGCTTGTTATTTATATTCTATAACAACACGGAATCATGAGAACATTGTTTAAAGCATGGGATTGTCCATAACAAAGTATAAAAAGTGGAAGTAAAAGTAAGTTAAGCTTTGATTTTGGTTCTTTTATGATGAGGGACGTGGTGATGTAATCTGTTCCTCCCTTAAAAAAATGAAGTCACTTTACACTTTAATTAAATCCATAGTTGGAGAAAGCAATTAATGTATGGTACACATTAATTAAAACATTAATGATAAAAAGTGCGTAGTTTTACTCGATTTTTTGTTCAACCGCAATTTACAAACAACTCTCTGAATTTTATGTTGTTTTCAATTTAGCTGAAATCACAAAATTTCGGGTTTGAATGAAATGGAATGGTTGAATAGGAATAAGGTTTGCGGACATCGATATGAATTAAACAAGAAACTGATGAAATCGAGTCTGCTTCTGTTTGAGTATTTGGAAGCTGTTTAGCCAAAGCAATGCCACTAGCAAAAGACTCAATTAAGTTATCAAACGACAGCCAGGTTGACACATTGATGATCCACCACGACTGACAACATGGTCATGATGTTTATAGTCAGTAGTGTGTACACAGCCAGCCAAGCCAATCCATAAATATTTACGACAATGGTGACACACAACGACAACTTTCATTTCATGGGTGCGTAGCTATAGTCATGTTGTAGAGTGTGACCTCGTGTTTTATGCTAATACGCATATCCCCTCAGATCATATCATACACAACCATATCATATCATATCACCATATCATATCATAACACAAAACTATATCCTGCTAAAATGAGCAAATCATTTATGAAATCAAATTCATTTGATTTAGATTGATGAAAATTGAATTTTGAGTAGCGGGGAGAGGCTCCAACCTAACCAACGGTATCGGTTTCATGAGCTTTCTCCGGCAACGCTGTCGCCTCCCTCCTCTCAAATCTCTGAAGGTGGAGCCGGATCCCCTCCTGTAATAGAGTCGGTTACTCATTCAAAAAATATTATGTATCCCAAAACTTGATTCCTTTATAATGTATTTAAATTCCGTTGACTTTTCAATTTAGCCGGAGATTGAGTGAGTGAGTGAGAGTGAGAGCCTGGCTTGAACGTACATAGAAAGGGGGAGAAAGAGCTTCCAGAGAGAAAGGAGGGAAAATGGGATGTCGTTTCTATAAAATATTGAATAATGGGCGAGTGGAAGAGCCGGAGAAGCTCATAGCGTGGCAAACAAGGGCAAAGAGCTTCCTTTTTTTTGGAGACGGATCTCCCTCTCCTCGCCAGTGAGATGACATTGATTCTTGCTCTCAAGAGTTGGCCCTTCTTATCACCACATCAGCCAATATATAAGCAATGTAGACAAAAGAGATTTTCTCCAGCTATCGTTCCCCAGCTTCCTATCCCATCCTCCAACACCACTATACATAGTGTGTAGTACTTTTCGGCTTAAAGTATTTGATGCATATCTTTGTCCAATGATTGATTTCACTCCAGTGCTGCTGGCTCCCTGGGCCTCCTTCCGATATCTATTCCCAATTTCCTACACCAAAGAAGAAGAAGAAGAAAAAAAACAACTAACGACGGAGTTTATTTTTTTTCTTTGAAAAAAAAAATTCCTATTCGGGAATAAGAAAAGAGACCATCAATCTTGCTATAAAAATAAAATAACTCCAGTCCTTCCCATATAGTAAAAAAAACTCATTTTGCATGGGGAGTTTGAGTTTAGTTTTTTTACAGTTTGTTTACTATTTTTCCCCAGTCTAAAGACTTTCCAGCTAGTCACTTGACAAACAATAATGTGTTTGTTGGGATGGACAATGGTGAAGTGTCATAGAGGAGAGAATAAACAGGAAAAGGATTGAAAAGAGAGTTGAGGATCATGGATCATCATGATGAGATGGCAAAAGGAGCATTGCGGGGCATTGAGCTCTGGTGAGCTCTTCACCCGTCATTCCATAATATCCACCCAACACTCTTTCCCTTTTTATAAAGTATGAAAATTTATATGTATATTGGAGGCGGCGGATGACATGCCGTCAGAGATTCAGGACTGGGAAAGTAAATGATGAGGATGATCATGATCATGATCACTCTATCCAGCCATTTCCTGGAATCCCACTTGAGAGAGTTGGGTCGAGGGATGGAGGAGGATGCAAGGGGAAAGTGAAAACTGCAAAAAGGTAAATGTTTAGTCTACTGCTCCATGCATATAAATATGGTCGGGTTCTTGGGCTCCAATCAGCCAGCCACCTAACTAACCTCGGATGATGTGGCTTGAGCCATCATACATATCATCATCATCAACGTCGACCCCGTGTCTGTTTGCTTGTGGGCTCTACAAAATGCAATGTTGGTTTCAGTGATTTTGAGCCTTTTCAGATCCGACCGAACATCATCATGGCTGTCATCATATGATCGTGAAATGGTTAAGGATGGCTTTGGTTTATATGATATCATCATAATACGATAGAATGTGATGTGATATATGGATGGTGCTCGCAGTCCCGCTAAATTATGGACTAGCATTTGAATAATTAGAAAGGAATCCAATATGTCACAGGTGGTGTGGTTCTCAAGAGGTTGCAAAATGCATGGTAATATATATATAATGCTCATATCATATCAACAAGAAACCTCGGAACGTGTACGCTTTTGTAAAGTGAAATACGAACGACATGGAGTGGGATGAACCTATAGAGAGGAGTGAAAAGCTCAAAAAATAACTTTCCAAATTCTGTCTGGAAATTTCTATAGTGGCGATATAGTGACGTTCGTAGTCATATATCTAACTAGCATAGTCTGTGAAAATCCCTGTCACGATTAATAACATGATAACATCAGCAGCATAATAACTTGGTCCTCTTATCCAGCCTCTCTTTTCATATTGCACCTCTACCTAAACTACTAACTTTTATGCTTCATTCATGACTTTCATACTGATATGATGTGATATATTATAATAACGGCAAAAGAGAAAGTTATTGTCAAAAAGGAAGTTATTAGAAAGACACAATTGTTTTCATTTATTAATATTAATTATTTATTAATAAATGCAATGACATCGCTCATCAATGTAGATTGTCTTCAGTTCAATGTTTTTTTTTATATTTCTTAAACGGCGCGTTACAGAGCACAAAAATTATGAATAGGGAGAAAAGCTGGATCGTCATGCTACTTAATCCATCTAATCCAAATCCATGCATGGACCAATTTTTTTATTTTTTTTTATTTCCAAAAATTGATTCCCAAACCAATTCAACCCGATTGTTTACTTAAATGTTGTTCAATGAATAAAAATGAGTGCATTATATATCTCTCCTTGAAATAAGTGTTTTTCTTTTCTTTTTTGCTTTCTTTCTTTCTTCCCTCTCTCCATTTCCTTTGCATTCCTTCTTTTCCCCCCATCGTAAATAACAAAAGAGGGAAAGCTGCCATAAAAAAAATCTTGTTCACTTAGCATATCATGCAAACTCTTATCCATAAAATCATCGAAACAACACGCGATTTATCCTCCTTATTTTTTATATTCCTCCATCCCATCCAAAAAGAAAACTGCTCCCCAGCCAAAGAAGGAAAGTCATATCCTCCTCAACAGAAGAAGAAAAAAAACATAACAGGAATAATATAGAGAGGGGAAAAATGTTTTGAGGAGAGAGTTAAAGTGGCAAACATAAAGGAAGATCTCTTTCTTTCTTTCCTTTTCCCCAGTCAGACGAATTACTAAACTGAGAGGGAGGCAATGACTTGGAAATCACGAGCAACAACATCTTTATTGTTGTTAAGCTGAATAAGAAGGCGAAGCTGGGGAAAAAAAATAGAAGTGAAAAGACCTTTGTGAGCCTTTTGCTAATGGCTTTGTATTTACACGGGATATAACATAACATAACTATATTTTTTTCTTTCCCTTCTCATGTACGACTTTATTCCATTTTGTAGAAAGTTTGCACATTTCCCTTGAAAAACATGGATAATATTTATGCCTAGTGCGTATTGTGAAGAATGGAAGGTCTTTTTATATCGTACTCCCGTTCCTTACATGATCATGCAATGCAAAGGAAGGAAAATGTTTTCATTTTTATACCCACTTCCATTTCGTACTATATTCATTTGTTTGTGTTATGATTTCATCATCCATAAATGCATCACTTATTTTGGAGGAAGGGAGCAACAAAGAGCTTTCTCTCTTTTTTGCTGCCTATTTCTTGTATTGTCGGTTGGTGTGGAGGGAATCGGATGCATCATGCAAGCATCTCTCACTTTCCTCTGTTTTTTTTCTCTCTCTTATTTCATGTAAACCGGCTTGTTAGTTTAATTTTTTTTTACTCTGTGGATTTTTCAAAGAGTGCATAAGTTGGGAAAATGCATAATGATAATACATAATACAATTCATATTTCTTTTTAAGATTCAAGAGCAGTTGGGGATATTCAGAATTCCCCTCCGCAGACTCAAGATTTTAGAATCAGTCAAGGGAATACAGAATTCGGAGATGGGGATTGCGAAGGCCACTTCATTTATTTGTTCCAAGGGGAAAGTTTATATTAGGGGAGGAGGGTTCTCGTGAATAATGCAGCGAGGATTTGGGGGAGGCTCATTGTCAGTGAGAAGGGAGATGAGGAGGAGTAAATGACAAACAAGTTATTATTTTTCAACTGATATCATAAGAGGGCAGAGACTTCCCGATTGATGGGCATTCATCATTTCAGAATTTTAGATGAAGTTGGCAGAAAGAAACAAAGAGGGAACAAAAAAACTAAAATAAACTGTTTTCTTTCCATATCTGATCTGAATCCGAGTGTTTTATTCCAGTTCGGGGATCCAAGTCGGTGGGAGATAATTTATATCTCATATCGGCTTTGTAAATTGAAGGACAAGCCTACGATGAACAAGAAATATTTAGCTGTCACTCCAACTCGAGGGGTAATATGTTTCAAGTGGGGATAAAGAATTCTTTTATGTTAAGACATCCGGCGGCGGAGGAGCCATTATCTCTTCGCAAGTGGAACAATACCAAGATTCCCTCTCTAATTTAGAAACAGCTTAAATCTTTTAAAATGAGGAAGGAGAAAAGGTGAAAAATATGCAATCTTCCTTTTCCCCAAGCAAAACAAGCCACCGGAAGAAGAAATAAATTTAAGACCCATCACCGTCATCATCTCCAGAAAAAAAAAGCCGGATTGGGTTTGGAATATATGAAGGGGCTGTTTTGTATGAAACACTTCAAAACACACAGTTTCCATCATATTTTCACTTCAACCTAACAATTTTTGACGGAGCCATTTATTTTTTTTCTCCTCCTTATTGGCTTTTACGTTGTTGGTGGTGTGCTCCTTCCCATTCCCAGCCGTCCATCCACCTCAGTGGCTTCGACTTGGCCTGCCCGTTTAGCTCAAGAGAAAGAAATATATATATAAAAAGACAGTAAGAAGTGGACAGACCGACAGGCGAGAAGAAAAGGGGATTTTTTTTTGGCGAGCAATTCCATTTTCCACTTTCATCTTCCAGTGCTCATTTTCCACGGCCACAATTTCTTTTGAGGGAAGAGAAGAGATTCCTAATTTATTGCAGGTTTTCACGTCTTCTCCCACCTATTACCTTTAAGCATATCAAAGGAAGACAGGGTAGGAGCAGAATCCGGACCTTCCGACAAGATGAGCAGAGATACAGTGGAGTCTTTTGGATGAATACAACTTTCCCGGATGGAACAATGCGATCATTATACATTTTTTTTGGAACGTGCAATACGGACAAGCATCAACCACACAATCTTGATGGCCCCTTATACTTTATTTTTATTTATAATAATGGGAAATTGCCTAATATATTAAGAGAAATCGCCATTGTTTCAGTCAACACATGCTTATTGCTTTTCTTCTTGGGAAAAGAACAAAAAAAACTTTTAAGAGGAAATACGTAGTAGTAGCAAAGTGGAAAGTGGAGCCAGAAGCTATCAAGCCAGCCAAGCAAACATAATACGAGAAAAGCTTTCCACAGAGATACAATAATATAGTTTCCATTTTCCAACCAGAGATTTCAACGCTCTTCCTCCAAAAAAAATAATAATTTGCTCCCTTTTTTATTTTATTTTAAAAAGAGAGAGAGAGAGAAAAAATAACTTGGGTATAAAAAAAACTTTAATGGAATGATATGTGTCAAGTCTAAGGGGAGAGGGATGAGAGCAGAGCACGAACCAAACCAACTTCCACATTTTCTGCTGACTTTTTGAAAAGGAATCTTTGGGAGCTCAAAGTCATCCACTCCCCCTGCTTTTTTACATGCTTACGTATGCACTACGACAGGTAAGAAAGCAGGAGCAGTGCAGAGCAGTAGAAGGCCCCCATCAGAGTCCTCAACCTCAATAGAATATTATGCTGGTGAAGGGGGTGGCGGCGGTGACGCTAAAACAGTGGGAAAAAATCCACTTCTTTTCCAGCCCATCAAGGGAGAACGCAAAGGTGATGCATCAATAATTCCAACCGGGGAGCATAGGTCAACTTTTCTTTTCTTTTTAAAAGAGTTTTATCATCCGTTCACTATATTAAGGAGACATTTTCAACCCCCTTGTCTCTCCCCGCTCCCACATTATCGCTAATAGTCATCTCATCTTCATCATGGTATTATCTGGAAATCTCCAGCTCGGTGATAAAACTCATACCGAAGGTTTCCATGAATTATGAGGGTCGCTCTGTGGTGATGCTTAAGAATGGGTATACATACTTGGATAGTAGGAGGATGGTGAAAACAATGGGGAAAATGGATCCTGCTGACGCCACCATCAACTGCCGAGAGATATGGTTTAAAAGCCCTTTTGAGAGTTCATTATGGCTTTTTGAGCATCTGATGACTAGGAGAGCTGCTTCGCTCACTAAATGATGAAGACAAATAGTAATGTTCCCTCCGTCATTCTCCATATTTTTTTCGGTGAAAGCATGGGATAATTTTTTTTAAAAAGCAAAAAATGGACAATGGCAATAAACCACATAATAAAGATGCAACTAACTTTGTTATCACTTTGAAAACATTATTTAAAGTTTTCCTCAATCTTGCGTAAGATAAGCCAAACAACAAATATTATAGCCAAGGTAAAAAAAAAATCGTTGTAACGGTGGTTTTAAATGGCCTCAGCCAGTAATGGAGAAGCAATGAGGGATGAAAAGAACAGAATACTCAAAACATCGATTTTTCCTTCTCAATTAATATTTACGGTTGATTGGTTTTAATAGCAAAATTTATCCGGGTAAATAATAGTAGGTAATAAGTACAGCAAGTGTGGTCGTTCCCTTGCTCTACTTGGAAGGTCTGTCTGTTCGAGGAGCGTACAGTTTTTTTTTCTCTATTATTATATTTATAAGCTGCATAATATATAGACTTATGCTCGTTTCAATCTTTTTTTCCTTCTTACTTATTTTTTTTTGTTTACGCTTTTTTTCTTCTCTCAGATTGTATCATCAATGTACAACTAAGGTATAGTCTTAATTGTTTTATAAGAGTAGTAGTATGTAGTAATATTTAAAATATTTGGCATATCTACACAAAGAAAAACACTTGGCTTCTCTTTCCATAATATATACGTACATACTTATCCGGCTTAGCTAAACAACTTAATCAATTACATAATATTAATAGTAATAATAATAATAACAATAATAATCATCATATTATTATCGATGAGGTGGAGATGGCGATGAGCCATCATCCGCACTTGCCGTTTTCTGTGTAACCCTAGTACAGATATATTATACCGATTATCATATATATTATATATATTATTATACCGATTTTTCATACTGATTCTTTCAGAGTATAAGTTTGCTTGATTTGATTAAAATGGAAAATGTATTCCAGTTTGCAAATACAAAGTCCCTCGTTTTGTTTCCATTTTTTTTAAATGTTATGTTGAAGAGAAAAAAAAATGAACAACCTTATATAATTTATAGTAAATATTTTGTCATAAATATCTAATATATATTTCCGTATATATATAAACAACTCGTAGAACAACAACAATAATCTAAACGTTAAATTGTATTCGTCGTCATAAAACTTTAATTAATAGCATAAAATGTGTTAAACTTGCGTAGCAGTTTTTTTTTAATCATTTCCCGTGACGATGTTCACAGAGAATCAAACCACTAGAGACTTATAAACAACAGCATAAAAATAAATTGCTTGAAGTAGAGACTTGGAGAGAAGAAAACGTGCAAAGTATTGATTTGATGGGGGATTGATAGATAGTTATTTGTAATAAATGGATGAATAATAATAAAAACAGACTTTCGGATAACTACATTTTTAATCTTTGCCTCACGGCAATAAAATCATCAATTTTAGCTAACTATCACCGAAAAACCGATAAATCACTCGCCCGTTGTTTGTAAATTGCTTTAAAAAAGCATACCTAACTTTCGATTTGGAGCTGTGGAGGTATTTATTCGGCGAGGTTTTGCATAAGATTGGCATACTGACTGATGGTTATCCAATTTTGTGAACTGCCCAACACAACTTTAAGTTGGGCATTGCCGCTGAGTATGTAGTAGAAGACGACAAGCGACCAAGTCGCTGAGTATGTAGCAGAAGGCGACAAGCGACGAGTAGACAGTGTAAGGATTTTCACTACGTAATAATAAAATATGTAAATGGTAAACGAAACATGTGAAACCTAGTGAAAATGTTACATGCTAGCTAACGCTGCTAACTCCTTCCGTTCACAATTTAAAATGTTGTTAAAAACTTCAGTTTGGACGAAACTATTGTATGACGCTAATCATTATTTTCATCGTCACTCATATCCAGCCTTTGAAAACATGTACCTACACTGCATTGATCGGTAATGCGCGAATAATTACTTAAAAGTGTAGTAGCTCCTACTCCTAGACATTGGCGAGGGCTGCTTTTAAAATTAAAACAAAATGACATTTAAAATGTTTGTGTTTGCATTCGAGTTTAAAAAAAAATGTGTGTAAGGAGCACTAAGGTTTGCACGAGGACTTGAAGCTTTTCTTAGCAAATGATATAGATGTGCTAGTGGAAGTGGATGATGCTGTTGTAGTTGTGGATGAGGATGTCGACGATGACTTTGTGGTAGTAACTTTTTTCTCTTTCTTGGCAGTAGCAACATCGGTTATCTTCTTAGGCGTCTTAAAACTAGAAGTTGAAGTAGTGGTATCCTTAGTGTTAGTAGAAGCAGGCGTCGAGAACTTTACGGTTTTGCAACCGTATTTCTTTCGTTGCTACGATAATTCCGAAGTACTTTTCAGTACCTGCAGAGCGTGTTTCACATATCTCACGAGATCTACTAATGAATTATGTAGGGTTAAAGGACCAAACTGGCGATCGAGGTTGATAAAAAATTCTAAAAATAAAAGGAAATAGACAAAAAAAACAATGTAATTAGTAATCAATACGATCTGTCATTATTACTAGAAATCTATAAATGATTTTTAGATTGTTTGCCCAAAGCCATTTCTCACCTTCAATGTGATATTTTTCCACTAGGTGGTCAGCAGCTTCCCACAGTTCATGAGAACTGATTAGATTCATGGTGCTACTGCAGGTTTTCTGCATGTTTGAGTATAGCGAGCGTGGAATCGTAGTCATTATTTGGTTGGGATGATGAGGCGACGGATGCAGCGACGATGAAGCTGCTGGTGACGATGTCGGGGAATGAGGAGACGGCGTGCTCAGCTGAGGACTGCTGGCCACCGGGGGCATATCCATTGTGGGATGTCTTGTGAAATGCTCCTGCAGATAATGGACCATCTCCTTCGTTTCCCGCATTTTAATTTTAAATAGTTTTAAAGATAGCATTGATTGGCACCGCATACTGTGAATGTCAGAAATAAATTTTCATTATTATTATTATTATTAGACAAGACTAGACTTTGAAATTTGAAAAAGGAAATTGATGATGATGGTAATTGAAGGCTTACCTAAGCACAATAATCTTTGCTTCCATAGGATTTGAATACTCTGTACCACGAGTACGAAATCTGCTACCGATATATCGTATAAGAACCAACGTATCTTTGTACATAGTGAATGCAGCGGTGGAACCAACCGTTCGGTCCCGTTCCATAGAGATACCAGTCAATATAAAGTACAATCCTGCCTCTAAGTACACGGATGCTTGCGTTGTACTCACTCTCTCTCCATCAGCCTTATGTTTCAATCTTTTTGCTTCCTCCAAATAACTTTCCTGGTCCCTGCTGGAAATTAATTTTCAAAAAATTAGCGGAATCGAGACTACGGCTAAGGACAAAATTTGAAACGGACGTGCATTCTTTTTTTTTTGGGGGATTGTTCACTTTAAAAGAACTTACCGAGAATAGTAATCTTCAAGATTATCAGTTTTCTCGAAGTAACTTAAGTAAGTAGGTTTTGGAGGGTCTACAGGGGAAGGGAGGTGCGAAGGGTTAAGCGATGAATCTGGGGCTTGTACCACGTCACATTCTACAGGAGGTGTCCTCGTCGTGCTCACCGATACCGAGTCACAAGACGCATAGCCGAGAACATTAGAGGAAACTTCACCACAGGCAGTGTTTTCTTCAACCTATGAGTAAAGAACAAGATCCCACAATTCAATAATTAGGCAATGGTTTAACAATTAAATTGGGAATATATAGGTAACCTACGCATTTAAAAATTGAAAGTTTGCTATGGCTTACGGAACATACCTTGGAATGAGAATCAGGTTCGTGTTTCGTCTTGGGTTTCTTTGGTGACGATGACTTAACCTTTTTGGACTTGGACCGCTTCTTCCCCCTTAAGTCTGTCTCTGAACACAAGGAGCCGTCAGGAGGGATTCGACCGGGTGGTGGATTGTGGGTCACGACTGCCGTTTCCTTTGCATCTTTTGCGTGGTCACTCGAGCTGCCCACACGACTAGAATTGTGATGAACTCTTTTCTGAAACAGATCTGCATTGTTTGAGGTGGCTGCAGGCGGCTCTTTTATTGTCTTCCCTCTTTTTTCAGTACTTTCCTTCTCTAGTTTCACAACCGGTGGAGGAGCTAACGGGGGAGGGGGTGGGGGAGCAGGCATCATTGTCGGTTTCCGCGGTAGTATGCTTAAATTAATCTTGCAGACGAGAGACGACATTGCTGAAGCCTTCTCAGCTTTAGCGAGCACATCCTCCTTAACTTTAGGTGCGGGTGGAGGCGGTGGAGGTAGTAGGGCTGCGGCGTTGGAACTAGACGATTTCCCAACGGAAGAGCCTGGCACAGACAAAACAGACTTTTGATTCTTCTTCCCGTGCGAGGCACGAGAAGACGTGGAGTCTTTATCCTTCGTCCCACTATCATGTCGCTTTTTGGAAATAGGTTCAGTCACACTGGCACCCAAGGAAGTAGCACTACCATCTAACTCTCCATTGTGAATATTATTAGAAACCGTGGCCTTCTCTTTACTCTTTCTCCCACTATCTTTGGCTTGAACGCGGTTGGAGGAGCTCCCAGCAGCTCCCCCAGAAACGCTTGGCACTGTACTACTACTACCACCACCAGCACTACTACTCCTACCACCCCCACTACTACTCGACGACCCAGCTGCGCCACTACCACTAGTACCATTTCCATTCGTGTTGGGTGGCCCAGACGACGAGGGAGATTTTCCTAGATCTGTACCATCGGCCCGCGTTGGACTGTCAGTTTTTTTGGTAAATTTCCGACTGTCCCTGTTGAACAGTCTCAGCAGCGTGTCATTCTTTTTCTTACGATCCTGATTGTTTTTCGTATTCTTGACGGCGCTATTGTCCCGTGATATCTCCTCCACCGCCGCTGCCTTCTGTGCATTGCTTCGTTCCACAGAAGACGAGCTGCGCTTCCGCTTTCTTTTCCCAGCAGCACCAGCATTCCCTCCTTTTTCTTGCTCCGGAGGTGGAGGTGGCCGACTTACTTCCTTCTTCTTAGGTTTCTCACTTTCGTCTTCACTACTGCTACCACTAAGGGACTTTGTAACCGGGTTGCTGATCGAATTGGATGTTTTTGCAGGGCCTGTTGCGGGTGGTGGCTTGGGAGGCACATAAGGCTCCGATTTAATCTCCGCTGAGCTCCGAGTGATTTTGCCTGTAAATAAATTGAGCAAACATTAATTTAGAATCATCCCATAAAAGAAAATATTTTTTTTTGTTTGGTTTGTAAAAATAATATATATAATATATATACGAGTAGGAGGAGCTGGGGCGGTCGGAGTATCCAAGGGACTAAGAGATTGTGCCTTGTTAAAAAGGGAAGTGGAGGAGACCACAGACTCTGTTTTTATCGGGACATCCCCCGGGGAAGTCTCAGAGTTGATGGAGTTGACCTGGTTTGCATTTGGTTTAGTATCCTTTAAATCCAATGCCAAAAATGAAACCAATTAGCTCAACAATAATTCACTTTATCTATGCAACTGACTGTTTTTCTCAATTGCAAATTCGACTTGCAACTTGAAAGAGGCATTAATACCTTTGGAGATTTTGATCCTCCAATGTTCGTCGTCGTATTTGCATCCGCGGAAGTTCCTCGGTAATCATTTTTCCTAATAAAAGATCCAAGGTTCCATCTCGTGGGGGAATTCTACAGAGCCCAATGGTTTCAAAAAGACAACATTAGAATTGTTCATTGTTCTGGGCAGCCACCTACTCATTTCTCAGAAGCCATCAACAACAACCAAGAAGCTATATAAAATCTCTCAGAACTAGTGAGAGCTGGCCACTGGCATTTAAAAGCTGGCAGATATATGATATATAAGTGAAAGTAAACAAACAAACAGAGAAAGGAGATTGATTACAACTCCTGCTCATTACCGTGCTTGGAGTGATTTTTGGAATTGCAATGTCGATCTTATCACCTCCCGTTTGGCTACCACTACTTGAATCTTCAGACTCAGAATCACTAGTTCCTGACTCGTAGCTTGAGCTACTATCACTGCTATCAATTTTTTGCATTTTCTTATCGCAAAAAATTGGCGTTTGGATTGCAGTCAAAGGAACGGTATTATCAATCATTTCATTAAAAATACTCTCCAACTGACTATCGTCGCGTTTGGAAGATGCATGTTTTACACTTTTCTCATCAGAAGCACCACTTTCTTTCAAGTCCTTATCCTTACTCAGTAAAGCATTACCAACTACAGTCTTAGCACTGGAGGGGTTCACAAGCCCTTCGGGATTATTGCTCCCCACAGATGAGCTTTGCGAGGAAGCGGAGGAAGGTTGCGAAGACACATTAGAAGAACTGGAGGAGGAAGAGTTGGCGTTGTTGGAGTGGAGAGTGTTTGACGTGCTCGTGTTGTTATGGTTGTTGTGTGTGTTGTTGTTCAAAGGGGTCGAGGTGGTGGAACTGAACACGTTCCTGTGGTGACCTTTGGTCGTGGACTGGCCCGGGACTGGCTGCCTTGCCACCAGTGAACCCTGATCCACACCAATCAAGCTCCCTAACCGAGGATCTAGAAACAAGTGGCGAACAGTGTCAAAACTCCCTAACGTATTTGCTATTTGTGCAGCTGTCGAGTCCTCCCCAGACGGTCTAGTAACCTTCACCGGGGAATGAAACAAATCGTTCAGACCCTTTTCCCCATTTGGAAGCATTTGCTGTCGTTCCTGTCGTTGGCGTTCCCTTTCCCTTTGGATTTTGAAATTTGGAATGCCATCATGATGACGCATTATTTACCAAAAAAATAGCTGGAACATTGGAACTTTCCGAGTTTAGGGTTCTCTCCTGGATTTAGAAACTTGTGGCCTTAGCAATTAACCCCCTAAAATTTACTATGCGACCTCCAAACACTTGCGAGAGAGAAAAAAATTGTAATATTTTTTTTTCTATTTTTTTTAAAATTATTATTATTACACTATCTCGATAATAGAAAAAACACGAAGGAGTTTATACCATTGCTGCTAAAATGTTACTTGTAAAATGAAATGTGTATCTTCGACTCCCAAAGAATATATATTAATCTATATATCTATGTAGGTATGTATCTTCGAAAGAAAAGTCATACGGTTTGGTGCCATCCAAAACTGCACTCAGTACTCAGATCTCTGTACTTTTCCTCCTACTTGCAATCCTGATGAAGCCTTCCCCTCTGTTGCGTTGTATATTATATCAAGGCTCTTGTACAGTGTCTGCCGAAAACTATGTCCATTGTATAAAAAGTCGACAGGCTGACTCTTCTCATAATATTATATAGCTCTTAAGGATGATATGATGATAAGCTTATATCGATAAGCTTTCAGAATCAGAATGAATATATTTATATATATAATAATAATTTTTTTTTGTGAAGAAGAAAAAAATTATATATATATGAGATGGGGATGAGAAAGTGCATGGATACGATAGGGATGTGCTCTCTTATGTAGATGAGTTCATGGCAAGTAGACCTAGAATACTCTTTTTTTTTTACTTACCTTGCAATAATATGCAAGGAAAAACATAGCGTTAACGTATCCGACTCCCAGTCAGTTCAACTTATCTTTGTATATAAACACCGTATAAGGATAAGTGTTGTTGTTGGATGGGATTGGATGATGATGATATGGAATGGTAGTAGTGTTATGTGATGATGCTTTAATCAGGGAGCTAGCTAGGTTTGCTAGACGGAAAACTTGGATGGGTAAGGGTGAGAGAGGCAAAACAAAATTATTGGGTTCGGTTGCTGGCTAAAGCCGTGACATACCCTTAAGCCATAAGCCACACTACCTTAAGCCTAGTTGGCATTGCATTGTCAAATGAAACGATTGTCCGCGACTCCCTTCATGAGAGAAACCAAGTGAGAGTTTATGACAATGCAATGGCGAACAAGAAGAAGAATTGTCAATCTTCTATGAAAAGCATGTAGCCTTAATTCATAAAGTGTGAAATTAAAATCAACAAGGAGAAATGAAATTAATTTGAGAGAAAAGATTAATTTTCATTTGGATAGTTAGGTGAAAGCAAAGGAAACAGTTTGCTCTCCTCGTCTAAATGACGACTTCGATGTTCGAAAAAAAGCAATTTAAATGCTTTGATTCATGAAGTGTCAACTTAAATGAACATCAAAAATAAATTAATACAAGAGAACCCAATAACTTTCTTTTGCCTACTTTGGTGAAAACAGGAGAAAATTTTGCTCAGTTCGCAATCAGACTTGCAATGAACATATCTTGTGTGATCGAAGGGTCTGTTTATAGTTCTCTTCTGCTTATATGGATAAGGTCAGAGCCCAGGAAAGAAGGAAATCGTATGACAAAACTTTTTTAATTTAGTTTCTAGCGAGAGACTGACTGCATGGAGAAAGCAAACATACAAAATATGGGTAAATCATGTAAATTGTTAAGAGTAAATCTTGTTTTGCATATTTCGAATCACGATTTTTTAAAGACTAAATCTACGTCCCCCTCAAATCTCACAATTGCAAGTAAGGACGACATACTTTTTTTTTTATTTATTTTTTATAAATAAATACTTTATTTTTTATACTCCAACGAGAGTCAATCTACTTGGAGAAACCAAAGTATATGCATGGAAATGCAAATTATGAAGTAGATCTTTGCAAAGTTCGCATTTCGGATTGAGACAATTTTGTTCTTCCCAACACTTGATTTGCAAATCGGTTTGGTCATTATTTTTTAACTTTAATAAGATGAAATGTATGCTTTTTTTTGCTGCAGTGATTTAAATATTGGAATACGGTTTTATAAACGCAAAAAGCTAGCCTTATTCGATATAAAGAAAGCTCGCCAGTTGAATTTCAATCTTTGAAAACACTTTTTTTTTTAAATTACAGCTCCCTCCATTCCAACAATGTTTTCTTATCTAGATTAGGTATTATTCAAAGTTCGACACGATCCGACCCTGGTTTGAATGTTCAATTAAACTGTAATTGGAAACTGCTCATGATCATGCATATACGCAGTATTAAGGTGCCCGTTTCGGAAGCCAATTTTTTCCTACTCTTCCTGATGTCTCATATTTTAAATGTCGCACAGTGCCCCATGGCTGTTATGTGTCATTTCATGATCAAATCATACCCATCGAATAATGGGGCACTGTGATACATTAAAAAGAAATAACAATAAAATAATTAGGTAAAAAGCGATATTTGGGATTCAAAACAAACGGACTTCGGCTCATAAGTATTTTCACAATACATACATCATTATTGCGCAGTTTTGATAATCACTTTCATGGAAAAAATCTTCGCAACGGACTAAAAATGTCAAAAAGAGCTCACCCTTACAAAAACCAGAATAGAAAGCTGAGCGTAGACCACTTAAACATGCTCATTCCGTCAGTTTTGTTCTTGCATTTGTGACGGTTCCCTCTAGAAAATCATTTCATTGTATACTAGAGAACCGTCTCATTGCACATTACTACACAGCATACGCAAGTTGATGATCATATATTTTTTTGTGTTTTTCTGCATTTCTGCAGAGATCCACTCCGTCTCAATAGGTATATTAATAACGGCAATACAATCGTGGCAAAACCTTTGCAAATATAGATAGATACCTCGCGGTTCACAAATTCATCCAAAATTTAATAAGAGACACATCAAAATCAAAATTTTATGGTTTGTTTATTAATCGACATTAAGCTTCGTAGATTTTCCATTATGTAAATCTTAATACAAGGATACATAAAATATGTACAATAATTTTTAATTGCAATTTATATTTATGGACGATTCGGTAACAGGAAGTCATTGAAGCATTAATCATCTCATTCTATATCGATATGCCATTATTTTTAACGACATTAAATTGAATGCCATTTCTCAAACCTAATTTCCATCAAATCCTATTACATGTTTAGGATAATTTGACATTCCAATTAGGCAAATATGTATGCTTTTCTTCTCACAAATAATGTCAACTTGAACTGTAAAACTTCAAATTTTCCCTATAATAAAAATTTGCAGCCCTTTAACAATCCCTCCCCCTCCTCAGTTCTCCCTTGCATTCCAGAAGGAGCGGTGAGTCTAGTCTGCCCACCACTGCTCATACACAGTAAGAAATAAGTTCTAGTCTAGGCAAGTCTCCTAGTCTCCTTCTCCCTACATTGCTATTATACTCATTCTCATAATAACAAATGCAATAATGCAATCCTGCAAACCATATCTATGTAGTAGTAGCAGTAGTAGTAGTAGTAGTAGTAAATAGGGATAGTAATGAAATGCAACGCAATCCTACCAAATATCATCACATCACATTCACATCCAAATCCAATCCGATAGCCAACAATACTGATATACTTACCGTTTTTTTTTGTGTGTACCACGATATTTAAGACTTTGAGTACATTATGCTTTTTCTCCACTCGGGAAAAAAAACGATCTTTCTGTTGCTCAAAATCAAAAGCATACAGGGGAAAAAATTCATCCTGCCTGCAAAGTCTACTCATACTCAAACTCAACTCTCTTTTAACATTTTACATCTCCTCCTCATATCTCTGCAATTGTGTCCGTCTATATCTGTCTCTTTTTTTTCGTAGAAGTTACAAAATGTTGTCCTTCACTTGAACATTAAACGTTGATCATTATGATGATGATGTCGATGTTGATGATTTGGATGTCTGTCTACTCTACATAAACTCACCTCCTCTTCCCTACCTGTAAAAATCCCACATTTAAGGATGAATTTACAAATATATTTTGGGGGCTTCCTTATACCAATTTCTCTAAGCATGCGAAAATCTCTGTTGTTGTTTTAACATTTAAAAACTATATTTATACTACACATCTCCCTATCAAAAAAAGGAATTCATACAGTGCACGCACACACACCGTTTTTCATTCATACCTCAAAAGCTCAAGCTCATACTACCATAAATATCGGACACAGACAGAGGAGAAGAGCTTATATTCAAGAGTTGATGATAGAAATGTATGGGAATTTTATAGTGGGCTATATGCAGTGAGTGAGCTCCTTTCTTCCACTATTGTTGAGCAGCTGGGGCCTCTGCTTTATAAGAAGAGATTTCAATTCAATGTTTCACACATCCGTATGTCCGGCCCAGATTTAGCAAGCCATTTTTTTTTTCGCGAATGCGATTTCTAAATAATGAACCCACTTACGCTGAATACACTAAACTTATATTGTTATGACGGTTATTGTCATAGGTCATCATCAATATCATCAAATTCCTTAAAATATGCTAACGCCTGTATACAAAGGGATAACTGCAGACGCTTCATTATATCTCTGTTGATGTAGTTTATTTTATTTTTTTCTCCCATGAAGGTTTCCCTTTTGGCTCATATACTCAACTCAAGTACAATCATAGGTGCATGTAAATATATAGCAATTTAAGTGCATCAAAAAAATGAACTTCCTACTGAAACCAGAGATGGCCTGGATGAGTAGAGTTGCATAATCGTCAAGAATTTAGGGTGGACTGAGGATGATTTTTTTTGCTGAAGAAAATACCGAGAAATTTAAGGGAAGCAAGGGTAGACTATAATAGATAATTTTACTTGCATAGCATACATGCCTAAAAGTGGCTACGCAGTTATTATTGTGCAATGAGAATGATAGGACGAAAGGGGAAAAAATATGACAGCGATTTAAAAAAAAAAACATTTTAAGTAGGACAAGTCAGTTCAGTAGTAGCAATGGCAACTCTCACTCAACTTCCAGCCTGAAAAACCTAAGCTGAGCTTAAGCATGGCACATTTGGACTGGTACGACGTTGAGGCCGCGGCCGCCTATTGCCTTTTTTCATGGGCTTCTTCGGATTCAGACAAAGGAGAGTAAAGAAGAAATATAATTGCTTCCTATCACCTTTCATGCAAACTTTAATGATGAAAGTTAAGAAAGATAATAAAACTGCAGACTGCATTTTGAAACAAGCACTTTCGGATGACAAAAGGTACTTCAATTTTTATCACAGTTTTTTTCTACTTTATGAGCTTTGAAGAGGATATGATAGTAATATATTTCAGCCAAGTAGTAAAGTTAAAAAAATGGGTACGACATAATGGACCGATATATTGATAGGTTACTGGGTTTCCATTATTGCTAGTTTTCAGCCCAGGAAATTTTAGGATCGTAAAAAACATAATTTACTTTGGCGAGAGCAAAAAATCTCAAACCGAGAGCAGGTATATTTTTCTCTAATGAATTTTTGAAATTTATCGGGAAAGTTATTAGTTTGCTCCATTTCCCTTTCTTCTCGACAGGATCAAAATCAAAATGAACATCATATCGCACCAGCAAGCATAATCAATCATTAATGCATAGCTTGGAAGGTTTGACCTTGAGAATCGCTGAAGTACATTTAGCAGAGAAAAACTGTATCACTTTGCCCATCCGTTTTGCTCAAAACAAAAATTATAATTGATCAGCTCCATGCATGCTCCATGATGATTTCAATAAAAGATTGCTGAGCATACAGAAAAAACGGATATAATGATGAGGTGAGGCGTAGTATGCAATGCCACTATTTTGCTGTATGTATACGTACGTGTCTAAAGTGAAAGATCGATTTTTATACAATAACTAATCTGAATAGGTAAACAGGATCCATCCTAGGTTCTCATATCATGGAAACAAAATGTTTTGATTTTGGCATTTATCAATTATTGCAATTTACGTTAGTGAAAAATCACTGATCTACGGTGACAATGGAATGACAGTAAAAACCATCAAATTCGAAAGGCATGATACTGTTACATATATTCTCGTTTCGTTACTCGGATGATATAAAAAATCGTTTAATGGCAGGGAACTAAAAGACTGCGTCGTATCTATATTTTGCTTAAGGTCATGAGAGCTGTAACGAAAGATTGCATAATGAAATGAACTACATATTTGCATTTTTCATAACACATCCTGATCATTTCAGTTAAGATATTATTTATCCAGAGATCGCAGAGTTGAGGCTGCTCGTTCTTTCGAGTTTCTTTCGTTTACTAAATTTGCGAATTTGAGCGAGACCATACTGAAGGACGTTACCGAAGAGCGATCTTAATATGATAATGATGATACATACGACCAACTCAAGCGCTTTCTTGACATATAACTGTATTTTCTTCCACATATGAAAACTTCTGTAAACACATTAGAATAATGAATAATACATTACATTTGCCTTTCCTGCATGTTGGTATGAACTGATTTTTTGAGTGGTTTTGATAGGACAGGATTATGAAATTAGGCTGACTTGACTGACAGAGAAGAAAATATCACACAATCCTACATAGCATCAATCTCCATTTCTTGTAAGACGTGAAATTGGCCAATATCTTGGAAACTTTTTCTCCTGTACCAATACAACAGCAGCGCCACAAGCCCCAATGCATATACTCATACCTATGCACACATGTCAATGTAGTGGGAAATGTTAGCAGGAGCAGAGGAGGTATTTAAGGCAGCAAAAATGTGAAGCCCCAATTTAATTTGCTATTTTGCAAAGCATTTGTTTTTTCAAACTCATACGAGTGATTATGATATTCTTTATATATAAAGCCATCGTGTCAATTTGCCCATCTTAATATTTATTATTCTCCTGCTCGTAATCGTAAAAAATGATCAAATAACTAGATAGATATTTCCGTCTAGTGCCTAATTAAACAGCTCTGCCCGTCTGGGATGCCATGCCACCACGTACATGCAATATGTGTGCGAAGACGGGATTGCATAAAAACATAAATCATAACATAACACCACAGAAAATGCATAGCTTGCACTTCAGGAATCAGATTCCGTTTCACACGTTGACTTGACTGATGATGACGATGATCAGACTTGTTGAAGTTTTTTTCTTTCTTTCTTCGTAATGAAATGAAAGCTTGGAGATGATTCGGTTAGTCTACAGATTGCATTATATAATTTGTCAATCAATAACACATTGCCATATTCAATGTTTTATAAAACCTATGCAAATCCAATTTCCGCTTTTCAATATACCGCATTAGTCCGCCGGAAACTGTGCTCCGTCTCTGTATTCTTACAAATATCATATAAGACTTACAGAAAGAAGGGTTCAAGATTTTTTATATCTGCATCATCTAGTCCCTCTTTAACTGCATTTGATGGGTTCGATATACTTTCATGCTCATTATGACATATTTCTTGGAAAAAATTTAAATCCATTTTTAAGATATTGATTGATTTTGTCGGTAGAGACAAGCAGCAACAACGGCGCTAGCCGCGTGAGCTAATTCAAAACGACATTTATATAAACAATTTTCTCCGTACTTTTAAGTTTAGCCGACTGACAGGACTTAAGCCATCACACAGTTGAATTCCGCTTACCTCAGATCGCATTATTCACAAAGATCTATGATATATATTATAAAATGGCAAATCAGCAAGATGAGCTATTCTTTATTCTCATGTCATGTAAGTCTACCGCTGCGATACATTTTACTCAGGTTAAGCTCCAGTTTAAAACCTTACTAAAAATCAAAAAAATGTTTAGTACTTTACTGATTTGCAGCGAATAAATTATGTTGAGAAGCACAAATATTTGAAAGGGGCATTGCAAGATGCAGATGCAAGAAAGAGCGTTCCATGTTAGTAATCTCAATCTTCTGCCCAATAAAGTTACTATATAACTTTAACATCCATTCCATGGCCAAATAAAGTCAGAGCTAGAACCAAACTTCTACTTCATACTAAATATCTATTTATTTGCATTTTGCATGCAATTTGCACAAATTTCTTACTGCTACTTACGTAATTACAAATTACTGCATACGATTACAAATAGTTTTTTTTTGTGATGACAAAATACAGAGTAAAGAAATCAATTATAAGAAGGGTCATTTTGGCTCAGCAAATCTTGGCAGCCTAAGAAATCCAAAGAAACTTCCATATAATCATCCACAGTGGCCAACAATTAATTGCCAAGTGTGCTTTCTGTGCCTATTATTACTGGGTAAACGTCGGTTTAAAGTTTAATTGAGCAACTACTACTCTACATGGTTAAACTGGGGCCGCGTATCCCGACAAAATGAATAACCGACAGATAAACATCCTTATGCCTGAGCCGAGTTTTCAACGGGGTTGCAGAAAATTACATTCCATTCAAGATATTTTTTTAAACAGCTCAAAAAGTTTAGCCATTGTTATTATTATTATTATTAATAGTTTATCCCGTTCTATGATCATTGTCCCCTATTTGTCATTTAGAAAATCCCTTCCTTTCTCTAGCAAATTACAAGGTAAAGGATTTAGAGAAATAACCTACGTAGCCCCCAGGATAATAGAACTTACAAAATAAATGTTTGCTCATATGTCAGTCAGTCAGACTTGCTCATACAGAGGAGAATCTTGAAGTCATCAAATCCCCAAAAATGTTTTAACTGACGACAAAAAATCGACTTAAAATATTTTCACTCATCCGTCGAGTAAATTAAGGAGGAGGAAGTCATAAAATTAAAATAATAGTAGTATGCAAAATGAGCTGCAGTAAAATTGCAAGTAAGTGTAAGGAGATACGTGGATGGACGCGGACGGAGACCGTGGTAATAACTAACGGACTAAATACTCATCGCCAGTCGGCCAGTCCATATATCTCTTTCTTTGTCATACTTTCGATTTCAACACCTCTATCCAGAATGCTTCTCATCATCACTCTTGATACTCCATCTCGTAAAACTCGTAAATCGCGAGCATGAAGAATGGATTATGCAAAATATCTTTGCCCTTTCTCAAAGTTAAAAATGTTAAGGAAGAAGAACAGTCCTCGTAAAAACTCATCCCTTTCTCAGATTCCAAACGGACTGGACTGATTTTATCCCTCATTGTTGAATGGGCTTTGAAGAAGCTAACATATTTCCACTTCCGCTATGCATTCGTTTTTGCATTTTTGCATCATCCACCTAATCTACATTTTTGATTCATAAGTTGAAATGCCTCCTTGGATTTATTGTCGAAAAGGGTTATGTACTGTCGATATATTGCTATCTTCCGGCTAAAGGACCAAACAGTTGTATAAGTAAAGTATTCTAACTGGATTTTTCAAATAGGGAAATTGAAAAGAAAACAAATAACAGCAACTACCGAACTCTAATGTTTCTTTACCCACAAAAAAATGGCCATCGCATCGTGATCAACGGAACACAGCAAACGTGCCATGGCCATCCAGAGTATCCAGACTAGGTTCAGAAAATGTTTTATATCATTCATTTCGTGAATCCTCGGAGGATGACATCGACAGTCGATTCCAACCTTCACCGATCAAACAGCGGTTTCTGAACAAAACTGGATGACCGTTTTAGACGAGCATGTCATTCACAATAAAAACAACTAAAATTATACTCGCACAACTCCAACGCACACAAAACTGGTATGCCAAACGGGTAGGAGTAATGTAATTGTATACCATATGCATACAAAAACTTTAATTAAGTTAAGTACTCACGAACTAACTACTAATTAACTAATCATGATTTTGTTCGGATCCAGATCAAACTAACCTCGCGTACGACGGTGAACATCGCGTCATGTGACGAAGCTTGAAGCTACTTCGACCTTGGCCGACTCCGGCTGATTTTGATTCTAGTTTCCTTTTTATTCCAGTTCCGCCCAGTGAGACTTCGGACTTGTTCGGGTTTCGGATTTTCCTTCTCATTGTTGGTCTGCGAAGCAAGTTAAAAAGCAAGCTCCCGGTCCCCAAACCGTAACCCTTCTTTCTGCCCTGTTCCTTTTTTCGTGCAGAATCAGATCAGAACTAGGACAGCTGTAAAACATTAAACAAATATGACAAAAATTAATTATTGAATATTGAAATCATTAACATAGCAGTACCCAAGTTACAAAAAATAATGATTAATTATACTATCAATAACAAGCAAAACGGACAAACTTGCAAAAACAGACAGACAAGGCCGTGGAATTAAAAACTGAGGAATCCTCTTTTCTAAAAAAATCCTTTCAAGTTGACTTCCTCCATTAAAAGACAAGAGATAATACTGACTTTCAGATAATTATTCCCATCCACCGTGGTTGGTGGTAGGCATAAAGGGAGTCTGGGCTAGGATTTAAAAGTCTACGACGTCATAAATTTCTCTATCCAAACAAAAACTGCTACATATTTTCGGAAGTATAAAATTACGAATCTTCGTGATTAAAATTAAAGAACACAAACTACTCAGACCTTGGCTAAAGCTAAAGCTTTAAAAATCCGGAAGAGCGGCTCTGTCACCTTTTATAAATTGAACTTGGCCGATTTTGAATTCTTTCTTGCTGGCGGAAAAGCCACACCACGCCGACGTAGGCCACACAGAAGCATTTTCAGAGACAATATAATTAAAATAATTAATCATTCACTTAAATCCAGTTCATGAAATTATAAAAAACCTAAATGATTAAAAATCATAAGTAGATTTCGAGAAAAAAAAAATTACAGAAAAAAGATGGAACGATGCGATGGAAGGTAAAAACGATACGGCGCGGTGAGTTCAGCTTCAACTTCAGTCTTTCTTCCCAATCTAAATACATTAGCGCCATCCACCATGCTACGAACAAACTCTTCAATGAATACAGATAGGATATACGGAATTGGAAGATGACAAAGGGAAAACCGGCAGAAGAAAGTAAAGGGGTATGCATGGCATGGGAATTGGGAAAGCTAAGCTATATAAAAAATCAAAAGGAATGTGTGGATTGCGTATATGCATAATATTGAAAAGATATAGGAAAGAAGTTCTTTCCTTATCGTCATCGTCACCATCATCATCATTATTATGCATAGAATTAGAATAGTTTTTGCTACAGAAGATAAGATTCACTGGCCATACGGCATCGTCCACTACTACTGCACTTTAAGAAATGCAAGTGCATGCATGCAATTAAAAAACTGCATACAAAAATTCAGTCAATTTTCGGGAGGATCATCCTATTTCATTCCGTTTTGTTAGAGGAATGTTGAGGAAGTAATTGGAAATATTGGATTTTGGGAATCCGACGTCGATGATCTGCATCTGAAATAGGCTAATTCATTAATCGTAAGTGATTGTTGCCTTGTTACGACTTCATTATGTAATCAATTAATTGTTAATTATGTATTCGACCTGACGTTCGGTATATATCTTTGTTGTTTACCTGTGCGTCTTAAATTGTACTGCTTTCATGGAAGGCGCACTACCTAATGGCACTATTTCGTAACAATAACCAAGGCATGATTTCTGTTTATGAGGTATGATACGATTTATAGTGAAATACGATAATATGAGATAATGTGACACCTGCCTGGCCTGGAAGACAGTGGATTTTCGTAAAGTAAAGTAAAAAAAACGTATTGCTAAAAAAATATGTATACATTTCTGGTTTTCTGTCTTCAAATGTCCAAATACGAAACAATTGTTTATCCATTTTCATTGTTATTTTGTTTTTTGTCCAGATATAATATGCAATTTATTCCTTTTTGCTCATCGACATCATTGGCCATTTAATTACTGTTTTTAGTTATTCATGCGATTTTTACGAACCATTTACTCACCGCGATGCGATTAGCTTAGCTTACCTAGTTGCAGTTTTATGCTTTTTCTGGACCACTGAAGTTAGCTTGTTTTATCAAATAGGTTATTTGTTTGGTGGTTATTTGATTATGTCGTAGTCATAGTATAGTGCTTTGTTGAACAAAATTTTCTTTAAATTATGGTAAAATAGACAGCCGGATTCAAGGATTTCAAAATATGAGAGAGAGGCTGACCGGTTGATATATGGGTGATGCATGGTTTAAAAAAGGTAGACAGAAAACTGAACAAAAATGAAATAATGATCTTCTGGCCTGGCTGCTGTCTTTGTCAGTTCTGAACAATTTTGAATCATATGTTATTTTTAAAAATTTCATTTCTTTACAAACACTTCGACATCCCAACAGCATTGTTTCAAACACCCGACCGACCCAATCCGCATTGAATGCAAATCCAAACATTCGACATTTTAGCACTTATTCAGAATTTAATCATATCATTACCTTTTGTTTTTAGTAATTAAAATTCAGATTTTTCATTTTGATTTTCATTATTATCGAGGTGACATTTTTTGAACAGCCAATAGCAATGGTATCGGCATCACATCAGCACCCATTTTTTTAATGAACTCTGAACTGATCAGTGGTTCCCACGGTACATCGGCAGGGCAATTATGAATGAGTCTAAATGAGTCATCATATCAGAAACACTTTTGTCTCACATAGGATAGCACATAATGAACCAGATTATGTAATTACCTAACGTAATGCAGTATGTAACTATTATATATATGCACGCAGTACGCATCAATAGTGACTAATTTTCTACACACAAATATGACAAATATGAGATGACATGACACTCCGATCCGATTCCATCCCATTATCCTCATAGTTATCACTATTCACCGTTCTTGTCCGTTGTTGTCGCAAAGGAATTGGGTATGATTTCATGCCGCTTTCTTTTCATTCGATTCCTTGTTTGTTCTTCATCCCATCCATCCGCATCCTGTGGCGTACTCTTGCAGCTTCTGTTTTTAGCATTTAAAAACCCATCTACGATATGCATCGCACATCGCATCGCACCCAGGCAGGCCCAGGCCAAAAGCTAGCACG
Source organism: Lepidocyrtus cyaneus (assembly GCA_034696785.1). NCBI lineage: Eukaryota > Metazoa > Arthropoda > Collembola > Entomobryomorpha > Entomobryidae > Lepidocyrtus > Lepidocyrtus cyaneus. Next base: position 681 of record JAQIWX010000097.1, on the reverse strand, counting down.
CATCAGCATCAGCTAGCTCAGCATCCCGATTACATACACGTTGAGTCTGAACGTGTAAAAAAGTACATTCTCGTTTTAGTGCAATGCAATAGTCCACTTTGTGCATTTTTCCGATCTTGCCTAACCAAGCCATACAAAAGAAACTGAAAATGATCCAGCTTCTCCTCTCAATTACGCTATTCTTTATTACAGGACAGGACAGTACTCCTTATCCCGCCCCTATCCTCCACACATTTAATTTTCTCCCAAACTCCACATCCATTGCGTAAACCAGCCTCCCCATTCTCCCCCGTGCTTAGGATCTCTCAAAAAACTCCGCACTTGCTTAACATGTGCAAGACAGCCAGAAAACGAATAACCGTTTATCATCGGTAGCCACCAACTAGTAGTGGCGAAGTGCAAACTGCATGGAAGCCAGCCGGTCTCCCAATTTTTCTCAACATCCCAATCCCGTTCATGTTAGTTTCCTTGGTTCCTCCACAGCACTACAAGGAATGGGAAAAGTAGCGGCAGCCAAGAACGCAATAGTGAACTCCGTATAGCCCTATGCATTACTAGATAGCTGTTAGTTTTTTTTTTCGAGTCCAACAACGCTTACTTAGTATTACTTACCACCACCACCATACCGAACCGACTGACTATGGAGAAGTGAAAAAACAAGGCATCATCTTTCCCCGATTC
>JAQIWX010000096.1:0-28285 GCA_034696785.1 Lepidocyrtus cyaneus | reverse complement strand
AGTAGTTAGCTTAACTGATCAGCATTAAACTCACACAGCTATCCAGCGAATGATTAGTTATGTTGAATGGGGTCAATCGATCTACGAAATTGGTTGATCCAAACCTGACCACTACTTTCCCCATCGACCTGACCATCCTCTTATTGATCTTACTTTTATTCCCAACCTTCGAATTACTTTTTGCAGTCTCCAGACACTTTTCCGAATGGGCCAACACCCCAGCGCCAACATTAACTATGAATGTGGCGCAAATGCTAATGAGCAGCGCAGAAGGGAACAGAGCAAAGCCCGGCATGTCAATCCGATCATGTAACTTAACACAAGTGTATAAGCAGGTCACCATGACGACGAATGTTGCCAGCATCATCGTCGGCATCACCAGCGTCTGGAAGGTCTCGTTGAAAATCTTTCCCAAAAGCTGGACTTGTCGGTATACTTGAAATCTACAATTGGCTTCCGTGCCTTGGAACAATTTTTGAGCATGACAAAGATACTGCTCCAAACAGCGCATTCCAACGAAGCAGTAGCTGAACAGCTCCAACATTGCTGTCATGAAGAAGCAGGTCCAGATGTAAACATCCAACGATATAATTATTAGCCTGGATTCTCCATTTATTCCTCCAACATGACAGAGTCCATCCCATTTAAAAAGGATGTATTCCATGGTTGGAGGCAAGCATGGTTGGACGAAGAGCAACGTCCCGATGAAAACAGGCGGGGCGAAGCAGGCAGCCAGCCCATTCCATAAAACGATTTTTGTTAGAAGAGTGAAACGATCAGTTTTACTTTGGCCGGTGGCTAAATTTAAAATTAAAGATCAATTTATTTAATTATTTGATACAATTTTTTTTTTGTTTTGCCGTTAATGTTAGGATTTCTTACTGATTTTATGTTTCCTCTCGAATTCCAGACAACCCGAAATCAACTGAAAGTGTCCGACTTCTTGATCCATGGCAATGTTGAATCGAAACATCAAGCTGGCGTAGCAAAAGCTAAGGAAAAGCAACCCCACCATTTGCTCAGAGGTTGTCATCTTATCCAGAGTTAGAAGGTAGATAAGCAACATGACCACTCCGTAAATTACGTGGAAGGTCAAGTTGATCTTGTAGATAAGTATCTGTCGCTTGTTGTTGTTTACCAGGGTGGGAAGGGGATTTTCGGGGAGCCACTCGTATGGAATGAGGGATAACCTTGACAATAATTTAAGGTGGAATTTCGTAAATGGAATGGCTAAATCAAGCATGATTTTGGATAAGCTGATCAAATGACTTTTGGTAAACTTTTTATTTAGTTTTAATTGGATTTTGCGGATAAGCTTTTTATGCGGATGTTTGACTGCAAAACCTAGAAATGAACTGATCAACATTATAAAGCTGTTTAGAGTTGATTGCCAGATAATGTCCAGCGGTTAGCAAACATTGCAATTGAACAAATATTTTTTCATCAATTATTCAAATTGAGACTGGTTCAGAAAATTACCCAAATGTTGGGCAAACCAGTGGGAAATGGTTTTTAGCATTAATTTATCATGCTCATAAAATCGACATGACACGCCGTATATCAGTGAACGAGCATCCATTTTGCATGTGGAGCGGAGCATCGGGTGTTTGGCCTAAAAAAGCTATTTATCACAATAATAATATTTGATTTGTTGCTGGAAACTACCGTAATATAATGGTGTGGAATATATTAATTTGTTATGGGAAGTTCCAGTGAAAGTCTTTTGCATTGGTATTGATGATGATGAATATCTGGTTTTGGAGAGACTTATTTATATATTTGAACAGAAAATATCAATTTTTAATTATGATTAATTTATCATTTACTAATTTTTATATAGTACCTAAAATTCTGTACTTATAATTGCATGATAAAACATGGATGGGCAATATAATAAAAGCATGTTGGGGATGTTAAATAACGTCGACATAATTATTATCTACAAAAGTTATAAATGCTCCGAAACAAAACGGCCATTTAGAAAGGAAAATAATAATAATAAAAGGTTGTTCAAAAGTGCAAACAAATTCAATCTTTTATCCACCTTTTTAATCCAATCTCGTTTTGCCATGACCATTAAAACAAAAGTTCCAAAGAATTTTTTCAAACAAAGAATTACGTATATATGGCTCTTCCTAAATTGATTAATTTTTAAAAGCATTTGCTAAATTATTCCTCACAACGAAGTGCCTACTTGACAAGCCGGGTTTGCTCTGGAACCAATTGTACACGTGCCCAGCTAGCGGCGTTACATAAGAATTATAGTTATATAAATGACCCTTTCATCTTTTTAGGTCGTTCCTAAAAGGCAGTTAGTCTATTTTCTGACATTAGAATAGAATTCATGCCAATTGTATTTTAGTTAAAACAAAACTTCCACGTTTAAGTATGTACTCAATGGATGGATGGTTGGTCACCTTCAAGAATGAATGTGAGCTTGAAGTCTCGTCTCGACAAACTCTTTTGTAAAATTTGCTTCATGCTTTGCTAGTGTAAGCAATCATTTGGTTTTAAATTTTACTTTTACTCATTTTTTTTTGGGTCACCATAAATTCGTTTATTTTTAGAACAGTTTCCAATTCATGCCACTCAAAATGCCTTCGTATTTGATAAAGTATTCATTCCTCCGTTTTTGGAAAAGCTCATTTTTATTCGTCCAACTAATTTGCATACCTTTAGTTAAATCTGTCGACATATGGAAGGATACTAAGATTTCGGAATACTCAACCCTGCCGTTCTCCCTTGGATTTGTGCAATGCGACTTCCACTTTCACATTCATCCGACCAGCCAAGCATCATCCCAATCCCCAGTTGACCTTCTTCCCGAGCACCAGCTCATGCTGGAACTATCCTCCGAGCTTCAACTAACTTGGTTGATCCTCACAAAATCCGACATTGCCTGGATGATCTCCGATTTCGTGTTCCGTTTCAACAATGCCTCCTACAAACTCCGAAAACGGCAAACTGTCAAGCTAGTCTATTATGACAAGCCATCCGCCATGTCCAGTTTCTTTATGGAAAATATTCTGTTAGGAAGCGGTCAGGACACGATCCAACTCCTCTACCCCAAAACCCCAGCCGCTGCCCAAAAATCAAGCGGCCATTTTCTTCTGCATGCCTTCACAATTTTCCCTTCCGGAGCTGAGGAGAAAAATCCCTTCAGATATTTCACCGAAGTCGTAGATAACCCTGATGGGGATATCGTCCTCCGTGAAATTACGGCTGAGTTTCACCTTTCCCTTCTATCAAGTTGGGAGGGAAGTTTGCATTACCTAACTGAGGTGAAAGCATTGTCGAATAAGCCACGCTTGATTGACTTCACACATGGCTATGGCATTTTCCCAGCGGTTCTAGAAAAATTCTCTAATTTAACGGATTTTGATGTAGGGCTATTTTCCGGCGCACCTCAAATTTTGAATTCGGTTTGCCAAAAATGGAATGGGACATTCGTCGGAAGGACCTATCCATCCTCGCTCATACCGGAACTGGATGTTTACTTCTACAAGTTCAGTACTACCTATGAGCCTCCCTCCGACAACAACGCCCACTCCGCGAAAAATACTTTGTGGGAAGGGCTCATCCAAACTGTTTTTATTGATGAGCAAGAAAGCTATTTGATTTTGTATTGTGAGCCTCAGCTAAAGTTAAGAACAGCCTCGATGGAATATTGGAGAGGCCCTTACAGTGACCAAGCTTGGTTGGGGATCTTTATCGGATTCATATGCTTATCTGTGATGGTCGGGTTATCAAAGGGGGAATTCTACGAAAGCTTATCCCATCTTATCAAAATATTATTCAGGCAGGATATTTCAAACTGGATAAGCAAATGGCTTGTGATTATCTCGTTTTGCTGTGTAATAGTCCATGTTGGATATGAAGGGGACTTCACGTCCAAGATGGCCAAGCCGCCGTCCCCTATCCTGATTAGGGATTTGAGGGAGCTCCTCCAATCCGGCTACAAATTCCTAATCAATCCGGAAGTGTTTCGGGAGAGTTTGGGCGTGAAATATGACCCCCGTTACCCAGATTCCTTCAAATACGACTTTCAGGAAGTGGTCCAACCGGAAATCATGTCGGGCTTTGAAAAAACTTTTGGAAACCATTCATTGGTTCATTCTACTCTACAATTGCCTGATATAAAAGGTTGTGGAGGGGAGTTCCAGGATTGTTTGAGAAATCTGGAATACAGATTCGCAGCGATTATTCATCAGTCCGAAAAAGCATCAACAATGGATTGGTATGAGGGAGTGGTCTCAAACAAGTTTTGTCACTATGTTGAGGCTCCTCTGGTGAGTGAATCCGTTGGATGGAGATTTCAGTACGGAAAACATCGGGAGATTGGTCAGTATCTTCAGTATTTTAAGGATAATGGGATGCTCCAGTACTGGAGGAGGATGGAGGAGTGGCTTCTTGAGTATCGAATGAGGACCGATGTTTACTCAAAACACAGTAATCCATTAAATAGTACTAGGAGTAAAATAGCTTCCGGTTTGAAAATGGAGGACAATGGCAAGCACATTTTTATTATTTGCGGATGTCTGATTTTATTCGCGGTTGTTTTGTTCTTCATTGAAATCCTCGGCTCAAAAATAACATTTAAATGGAAAGTTTAGTAAATGAAATTTAAATGAATAAGTTACAACCAAACAATTTGATTGATGATCTGATGAGGATATGAAAAACCTTTGGGGATGCAACTTAAATGTTATGCAAGTTAAGTGAGCAATTTAAACAAATTGAAAAGTGTTATTTTTGTATATTCAAATTCTTTATTTTGGATTTTATTTAATTTTTTGAGATTGATGTTACCCCTGAGTGTTTTTTTCAGAGAGTAGATCATTTCTGTTTTCCGATTAGCCAAATAATAAATACAACTTCGTTTTTATAACAAACAAAAGCTATTAAAGCAAACTACTAACAATCAAGTTGGAGAAGACAATGGACATCAAAGTCAAAAATGAGACAGCTAAAGAAGAAGACTTCTTCAAGGGGAGAACTTTATCTTAGGCACGGATGTTTCCCAACATGTTTTGGAGTGGGAGACGGTGGAAGACGTTCATCTTGCGGAGGGTTGGGTATTCCTGGGCAAGGGGAGCAATTAAAAAAAATAGAAAAATGGTTAATTAGAGTTTGAATTTCATTGAAAATGAATTGCTGTTCTGTGGAACTTACGGTGTTGAACTTGTACAACTTGTCGAAGTTGAAACGGTCGTTGTTTCCGACGAAGCGGTCGAAACGGTTGACGGTTGGGATGGTGTAGTCGACGACATCACGACGGTTGACAAAGTCGACTTCCTTGATATCAGAATACTGTTCGTATACTTGACGGAGGACGGTGACCAGGTCGATTTGGTGACGGATGACAGCCTCGTAGATTTGGGGGGTGATGACATTCTCCTTCAAGAGGATCCTGACAAGGAGGACATCCCGGCTGGTCACATCAGAGAAGTCGATGTAGCTTCCGTAGATTTGACGGAGGACGGTGAAGAGGTTGAGCTGGCCGCGGATGACGGCTTGGAAGATCTCTGGAGTGATGATCTGCTTCTGGAGGAGGACCTTGATGAGGAGGACATCCCGCTCGGTGATGACGGTCTGGAAGTCCACTGGGAATTGGGCGTAGATTTGACGGATGACTTGGTGGAGGCTGACCTGGCCACGGAAAAGGGACTCGTAGATTTCTGGGGTGATGATGCGCTTGTGGAGGAGGATCTTGACCAAGAGGACATCACGGTCGGTGACATCATCAAAGTATTGGGAGTAGATTTGACGGAGGATGGTGAAGAGGTCGGTCTGGCCGCGGATGACGGTCTCGAAGATCTCGGGGGTGATGATGTTCTTTCGGAGGAGGACGTTCAAGAGGAGGACGTCATCGACCTTCTCGGCAACGAGTTCGGGGAGGACCTTCTCCTCGGATTGGCTTTGGAACATCAAAGTCTGGTAGATCTTGTCCAAGAGGAACTTGTAGTTGGTGGGGGTGGTGGTTCTGGTCTGGTATGGCAAGTATTGGCCGGCGAAGCGGGTGGAGGTGGTGGTTGGGAGGGCATAACGGTTGATGTTGTAGACGTATGGGAGGAAATTCCTGTTCCTGTAGTAGACATCCTCGTTGACATTGTCTTCCTGTCCATAGTACTGTTGGTTGATGGGGAAGTTGTACTCGGAGTGGAAGAGCTCCACCAGGGGGGTGATGTACTTGTGGAAGTAGATGGGGTTGAGGAAGTACTGGCGGAAGGCAGGGATCTGCCAGAACCTTTGGAAGTAGGTGGAGGCAAGGTAGCGTTGGAAGGCGGGGTACTGGATGTACTGGCGGACGAGGGGGAGGCTCAGATAGTACTGGCGGAAGAGTTCCGTTTGGTAGAGCTCTTCGAAGGACAGCACTTGTTGGTTGACATTGTCGTAGTTGTAGATTCCCTTGAGTCCCTCCAAGTTGACCTCGGTTTGACGTTGTTCCATGTTGATGGGAAGTTGGTTGATCAGCAAGGCATCATCGACAATTGGCCGGGTGTTCAACAAAGATTTCTCTTTGATTAAACGGAAGCTGTCCAGGTCCAGGCCGCGGGCGGCGACGGATGCGACAAGGGCGACGAAGATCTGTCAAAAACAAAGAAAAAAAGTTAATACTTATAGTCAAGATAAATTATTAAAAAAAAACATATTGGTTAGCCCAGGAGTTTCCAAGGAGAAATATTATATATATTTTTCTGGGGCATTCTGAGAATGTAGAATGCTTTGTTTTAACTTACAAAGGCTTGCATGATGATGATTCTTGAACTGAGACTTTAGGAGCAACAAGCTGGCTTTCCAAAGGCTGACAAAAGACAAAGTTGATGAGCTCAGCGTTCCCCTTATATACCCAGCACCCAACTGGGGAAACGTTGGCTTGGTCTCCAGCCAGGAAAAAAGTTGTTTGATTTCACTTGAGAAACTGGCTATTTGATAAGCCACGCTATTCGGTAAAAAGCTTACCTCCTCCTATCACCACCAATCAGAAGAAGTTGTTTCATGCTTGGTTATCATCATCATGTCATGCATCCACATCCCATGCGCCAGGTCACTGTAATTAATTATCGACCATCACAAATATCAGGTTTCAGTCAGAAGTTCGGCAAAAAGAACAAGCGGACGAAGAAGAAGAGGTGGTGGAGCAAATCACAGCATCTTGACATGAATGACTCTTTTCTTTCTGTAGCTACCTATTCCTCTCGCTCCTGGTGATTGATAGCGATAACTCGACTCGATCTTCACTTGGGTTGTGGATGTGGCGTCGCCTGCTTCCATCTCCATCCGATTGTATGCAATTCAATAATTCAGAAAGAACAGTGTTGTTACAACAGGAGAGCAAAAAACTGGGGAGAAACGAGAGCAATTCTGCGTTAATTAATCCAGAGTGAACATTCACCCGGTAAACCGAATATGTGACTCCAGTCAAATATGATATGAGGGAGGACCTTGATTAGCACATAAGCCCGGTCCGGTCACGACGGGAGACCATAGCTGTATTTTAATAAAAAATCATAAATTTTATATCAAGACCTTGATCAAGGCAATAAGAAAAGATGAGATGCATATTCATATGAACTTGGTTTCATTGGCACTGACATTGGACATTGTTGCTGACTAAAAGCAGTTTTATCGGATTCTGGGTGAAAAAGCTGAAATAATCAGCGCACACACATTATACTTTAAAAAAACCGATACTATTTATTTAATTAGGTTCATAGGTTATGGAATGATCAGGATAGGATCATCAAAAGCCAGACATGGGCATTGAGTTGACATGGGTGGTGGTGCAGCCCATGCCAACAAATCCTGTTTTCTTTTAGGGATATCATCAAAAAACTGGAATAATCTCGCTGTGATAATGCTCCGTCCAAAGTGTTGCAATTTGTTATTCGATAAAAATAAATAAAAATGATAAAAGAATTACAAAGTTTCAACTGGGGGTAATAAATAGATCAAAGGACGAACGGCATGTCTTCAGAAGATGGTGGTGTGGTGATGGGATCATGATAAGGATGAGAAGAGGAGCATCAATTTTTTTTTCACAAAAAAGGTCAACCATGAGTCTCGAGTAGCAACAGAAGATGAATAGACAAATGAAGAAAATGTTGCCAGTTGCCACCTTTTCTCCAGTGATACCCATTCCATTTCACACAATAAAAAACTGCCAATAATAGACCGCTCCACCCTTGCATTAGAGTCTAATTGAAATGAGCAGTTTCAATTGAATATTTCCCATATTTTCACATCTGCATATATAGCCATTAGTCTGCATCTAAAGTTAATCATATAAAAACTACTCAACTAGCACTTAAATGCTTCTATAAAAAACTAGTTACAAATAAATGGCGGTAGCAAAAACTATCAAATCAAAAGATATGCGATGCAATAAACTATCGCTTTCCGCAATTTACTCGTGTAAGAAAAAATGTGTGCAATTTTCAATGTCAATGACAGTTTTTCATAAAAACCTTTCATGCGAATGTAAGTTCATAGTGGGAGTGACGACGGACTGATAAGAAACAAGTTGGTTATACACGTCTTACTCATGCGTCGTGTCATCTGTCATCATATTAATGCTTAAAGCTCATTTCCAACTTGTCCCCGAATGAATGAACGCTTGTCAACTATTCATGACTAATTCAAATGTGCTGCTTATGTAGGTGGTTATCTGTTGAATAGTTCCAGTCCAGACTCCAGACCTACATCATCATTCTGGACCCGGTGACTATATCTGCTTATCGTCCATCCATAAATGATATGATTGAGTGTGCAAACTAAATGGAATAACTTTTTTTTGCTTTTTCTTCAGTTGCAGTTCAATGCCCCAAGTTCAGGTTCAGTTTTGGAAAAATCAAAGTCTGCTGGACTGGAAAGGCACAAGCCATTTTTTTTCAGATAATAACATAAATGTTAGTCATTTAGCTAGTCATATTTTATTAATAGTTAAGTTACCATCAATCAGTCATTATTATCACTCTCAAGAAGATAAAAACAAACATACCTAGTTTCTTTACTGAGCTTCCATGATAAACGCATACTCGCTTGATTGCATTGACGATGGCAAAAAAAAGTGAGGGTGACGGTGATTGAGGATGGCAATGCAATACGGGTTAACTGGAACTTAAATACATAAACCCTATGTCATTTTTAAAAAGGAAACAATTACAAAATAAAAATAATTTTTGAGCGACCTTTGCCCAACCTGGCCTTTTATATCCTTCTCATTTTTTCCCTTTTGTTTTTATTCTCTTATTATTCAAAAAAATGTTATTGTCATTCAGCCATTGTCAATCAACGAAGTGGGGGATGTAAAATACAAGTTCACTATTTACCATAGAGAGAACGATAATTGATGATGACCTAACATGTTGCAAAACTGATGGAATTAAATTCATATAAACCAGTCTACACTAAATGAAAAACCCTCATGTGTTACTTTAAAACTCTACATGATGGTCTTCAAAGGAATTCAATATTAAATTACAGGAAATGAGTTCAGTTCAGGGAAGCATATATTCAACGTTGGATACAACTCGCCTTCACCTACCATCCCGATGAATTGAAATGAATTAAATGAAGACAAAAGCTAAAGGTATAATAAAAAATATTAAAGCTGAATTGCCGTTAGAATAGAAATAACAATTAATTTCAGATTCGAGTTTAAAATTGAATCATGCTGGTTGATGACGAATAGGCATAAATGATAATTTTAGTGTAACTTTTAATTATTTATCCATTCCTCAGTTGTGCAATGTTAGTCATGTCGTCAGTGTAATAAAATAAAAATGCATTTATTTAAAAAAAGGAATTTTTTTCTAGTTAGCCAAACATAATTATTTTTTTTAAACTCAACTAACTTTTAATTGAGCGTACCTTATCCTTAAAGTTCATAGTTTATTTTAAATTAAATGCCATCGCATGCATCGGTCTCGGTAGTAAGATGAGACAGACGGAGCATTTTCATTCCAACACAATTTGCTGAGGATTTCGGGGCAATGCGAGACAATCCATATCGAAGGCTGTGATAAACCGCCAATCATAATCGGCCAGAATCAGAAAGCAGCTTAGCTGGAGTGGTCGACGAGTCTTTGCCTTTGCCTTTTACTCTGGATTTTTTTTGACTGTTATTGTTTGTTTTGTTTGCTGGCTGCTCAATTGTGAGTTATGGATTTGGTCGGATAATTGATGTCAAGTTTTAATTGATCATTTCTGTTTAAATTTAATTTTGCTCCCGTGACCTGCCCCGACAGTTACCAGTTGCGGTGAATCGATCGAATCATAATAATAATACACTAGTTTGTCAATCGAGCATCAGCTGTCAGCAGTTATCATTGCCTTAACTTTTAGTTATTTATTATTCGTATTACATTTTGCCTTTATTAGGCCCGCCACCTGCCTCCCTGTCAACTTCGCAACCAGTCAACTACATTTCAGTTTGTTTTACACATAATTTGTAGTAATTTTAACAAACCGTGCGTGGTTGTTGTTGTTTGCTTGCGGTTCTTCTTTTGTCTTTCAATCATTCAATTTGTAAATTCGAATCCTGACACTGAATACCTTCCACCAACTACCGAAAAAGTATAAAAGCAAAAATGGACTCTGGTGCTGGAGGCGGTTCCATTTATATAAAGAAGGATGACAAGTTTGAACACACAGGTGAATAATTGATATATGATTATGATTATAAAAAAAATTCAAAGTGAACACAAAACACCAAACAGCAACAGCTTAAAAAAAAGATAATTAATAAATTACCTGATATATGTAAAACTTCGCTGTCTCTGTTATTCAGTTATTGGTTAAAATGAACTTAAATAGTAACTAAACTAGGAACTGGTCATTCAGATTTGAATTGATGTTCATCTCGTTGTTAACTTTGTTTGTTTTCAGTGAAAGGATATCCGTCATTCGAAAGACCGGCCCGCACATGGTTTTACCGTGACATGGATTGTACTCCTGTTGTTGGCCAAGCTAAAGAATCAGTGCTTTTCATGGCCGTCCGGGACTATCTCCAAGAAATGAAGCTGATCGCGAGGTACAAACAAACTAAACATATATGCCTTCTGCATCAGCATCATAAAAGAAAACCAAAATAATTAAACATAACATATATAGTGGCATATAACTAACTGTGCAATATATTTTTCTTTCACTGCCAACCATCCATCAACCATTTGTCAGCGAATCTAGCGGTATGTCACTCCACATCGGCTCCCTCCCAGATGGACAGGTGGTTTTCTACATGGGGATAGATCTGGCTTTGCTGAGACGACTCTGCGCCATGTTGCCATCCCCCTTTTTCCAGTTTAGGGGAACCGTTGACTCCGGTGTGGAGATTTTGGATTCTGGATTGTCAACGGACGATGATACCAGGTCATTTGATAATCGACGGTATCTGTTGAAAGGTATTAAACAAGAAAGTTTCTTTTTAAGCCATCTATAGATCCAAAATTTTATAAAATACCAATAATAGACTGTTTTTATGAGTTTCCTCCAAGCGCCCGCCCAACCTAAGTTTATTATGTACCTTTGTTGTTGCTTTTATTTTTTTTTAAAGATTTATTACACTTTGCTCAAGAGAAGGGATCGGATAAAGTTCGACAGAGGATATTTTGCTCAACTGAAGAGCCCTTCATCCACCTGTCCACGCGCAGCATGTGGCTGGAGCTCACCCTCGATATCATCTTAGGATGGACCACGGACCGTTTCAGTAAGCTCGGACTGAAACTGAGCTCTGGCACGGATTTCTTGCAAAAGCTATTTGGAATGGAGTACTCCAAGGATATGACCATCGTCGTTGGGAATGGGAAGGAACTGAAATGTCATCGGAACATACTCGAAGGTTAAGTTAGAAAGATACTCGTGGTAAATTTAAATGATCGCATACGTATAGTACTGTAATCAATCTTACATTAACTAACTGTAATTCTAATTTATTTACATGGGTCCAGCTCACAGTCCCGTGTTTGAAGCGATGATGTCCCCAGCAACCGGGATGAAGGAGTCCAAAGAATGCAGGATTGAGATGCTGGAGAACTCGGAGGAAGGGATTAATCAGTTGTTGCGCTACTTGTATGGCTTTGAGATTACGAAGGAGGAGCTAACCGGGGGCTTGGTGGTGGAGCTGTTTAAAACTGCACATCAATATGAACTGAAGGAGCTGGAGGATCACATTTCCAATCTCTATTTTCAAAATGACATGGACCGGCTTTCTCCTGATGATATTTTGGAGCTGTACTTCCATTTCAAAAATGTGGACAAATTAAAGCCACTCATGGATCATGTGTTGGGAAGGATGAAGAGGTAGATGCATTGCATTAGACATTTAACAAAACAAAACCTATTTTAATTATTTTTAGTTTTATTTAGTGAATCAAAAATCCTGTGTAAGCACTTAAAATTAAAGTTGTTTGGATTATTATCTTTCAGAATGGGGTCTAAGCTACAATCCTGCGAGCGGTACAATGTCTTGAGGCCGAAGGAAGCGGTAAATTTACTTTGGGAAATGATAATGATGGAAGTGAAGGAGAGTGGGAAAGGGGTGAAGAGGAAGGCGAAGGAGTAGGAGGAAGGAAGCAAAAGTGACGAATAAGCTGAAGCTCAAGTTCTTTGCAAAATGATTACATGATACTGTTAAACTAAGTGCTGTTACAATTAAAGTTTATTAGTTGATAAGGGGAGGCAGTGAAGCATAAAAAATGATGTTTTTTTTGATAATTCACGTATCAATTTCTCAAATTTAGTTATAATAATTAAAAATATGTACACTTAATAGAGACAAGAGTTTAAAAAAATTGTATTAATTAACTTATTTAATATTTATCCGCTACACTGGAACAGAAACAAAATTGTAGATATAAATTTAAGCAAAAATTGTAACTAGCGGAAATAGAGTACCTATTTGTTATTTGTTTAAATGCGCCTGATTATTAATCAGTGATTAATAATAACATAACTGTCCTTGGTGGAAACAACGTCCGCGGAGGTCTCAATAGACTGTCGGTTGTGTGATTCTGAATTTGTCCTCCGCTGTAAACTATTGCAAAAAGGAGTATATGCAGCGGCTTTAATATTGTACTTTGGTACTGTATGTATTAATTTTTGTTAGAAATAAAATACATTTCTCGTGAAAATCGTACCCGTCGCCAGCTACATAGTCAATTTTATTATTATGAATGACCGACGAGTAAGAAAATTTCTAATTAGACTTAACCTAAAATGTTCATAATTTAATTTAAATTAGATGCGGTAATTTTGCATGGGACGGAGCAGTTCTATTCAATGTATAATCGATTAGAGAATTTGGGGGCGTTCCGAGACAATCCATGCGGTAGGCTGTGATAAGCCGCCAACAAGAGTCAATCAAGTAGAATAGAATACATGCGGCTTTACGCATATGGATGGATGGAGTCTCCTTGCCCTTTTTGTTGGTTTTGTTTTAGTTTGGTAGCTGTGATCAATCATCATCATCATCACGTTAATTAAGGAGGCTGAAGAACACGATATATTAAGACGTGTACAGAAGCCCTTTACACAATTTCAAAGAACAGCATTAAAAACATTACTGCCACGTGTCAGACGTTGACCTTCATTCTATCCTCCATATCCTCCACTATCGAATCCCAGCAAGTGTATGAAAAATGGAACTTTTTGAAAATACGTATTGCTGTGGGAAAGGAACACAATTTAATTTGATTGACTTGCCTGTGGCCATGCACATTTTGAAATTTGATGCCCTCATTGACCTTATGACCAGAGTTGGAAGCCAAGATATTTTAGGATGAAGTATATAATGGAGATGACAGAGACAGAGCATAACCGATTCCATAAGTTGAGATGATTCAAGTTTTCAAAAAGATAAGATGGTGGAAAGATAATTTACATTACAAAGTCATAGAGCCAAGATTCGGCGTTGGGAAAATCGAGTTTTGCCGTTCCCAAAATCAATAAAATATAGCTGTATTGAACGTTATTTGCGAGTGCAAAATATTGTTTTCGTAATTTCAAACATTTAATGAGGTACATATGTGATTATTTATTCAAATGATTGTTTAAATTGGGATGTAACTTTTCTATATTGTATCATCTTTTTCTTGCCCTTCATTATTATGAGATTCATAAAGAAATATGGATTTGCTTTAATTTAATTCGGCTAAAAGTACCGAAAATAATTATTTGCATACTTAATCTACACTAAACTACCCAGCAAACCTTACTCTGGACATTTAGCGCTTTTGACAAAGATGACTTGATGCTCTTGGGTGGGCTTTTGCTTGCCGCAACATTTCCTTGCCACTGACAGCAACCACCTTATTCGTATCCTATTTTTCATACCGAAATCCCAACAAAGTATACCTTTCCAACCAAGACGCCTCAGCTTATCCAAACAAGCCCTTATCTTTTGCTCCCATGCAGCAACTCGCCGCAAAAAGGATATCAATTTCAGAACGCCGAGCAGAGGGACGAATAGCCCGTACGCATAGCCAAAGAACATCCACAACGACGAAGTCCGGTCAAGTGGGCCGGGGTCCATGACAGCGTTCCCCTGCCCTCCCCGGAATTGAAACCTCGGAAGCTTTTCGAGTACTTCCAGCTCCCCCAGGAATAGCCCAGTTTGTAGATCCACATCTCAACCAACCTGGAGTTGAGGACGGATGTCCGCTTAGCCATATACGACCAAATTCGGATGTCTCTTGGTGGAGCCACCGCATAGTTCATCTCTTCCGCCAAGTCAAACATCCGGCAAATGTGGGAGTCCCCAAAGCCCCTTATCCCATTCTCAACGAGAAGATGAGTGACGGTGTAAGTCGTGCCATGCATGAGGACCAGCTTGGTAATGGGGCAATCGCAAAGTTGAGTATTCACGTAGACGTAATTGAGAGGATCCCGATTTTTGAATATTTCTCGAACACGATAGTGCAGTGTGGGGAACGTGGATTTGATCACGTCTGGCGTCACAACTGCAGAGGGCAAAAATAGTTTGTGGCCATGTTTAAAAAGAAGGTCATGGAAGTCAGGGTAGCCAAGCAGCTCAATCCCCTCTGTGGAAATATACGCTTCATATGAGAATGAGAGCAGGGCAATCCACAAGATAAAGAAGACCCAAATCTTTCGAGGGTGGCTGTAATGCGGGGAGTGGCCCAACATGGGTAAGATGATGTCCGAGCCCAAAGTGGTGCTACTGGTGAGCAAGGTGTAGCCCACGCAGATGGCCAGCATCCCGCCCAATATCGGGAAGTTGAGGATGGACTTGAGGGAATAGTCCAATGCCGAGCTGGATCCTAAGTCCCTGCAGGAAATGCCCTGAAGGTGGACCTCCTCCAGGAGGGTCATGCTGCCTCTGGTTTTGGCGTAAACGTTTCGTACCACGTTGGTCGCCCTTTCCCACAGGGCCACATTAAGGGACCACTTCAATCTCATGTCGTCCCCTCCTCCGGTTAGATTCTTTTCCCATACCAACGTCACGTTGAGACTGCTCTGGAAGGTGGAAAAGATCACCGACTCTTGGAGGAAACACTCGACCAAATTTTCATAAAGCTTTTGGGGTGAGCTGTCTCCATCCGGACTGAAACAAGAGTCCGGGAAGAATGTCCGCTTTGCCACATGCAAGATTGCTTCCCCGCCATAGCCATTGCTGTTGAGCTTCCCAGAGATGCGCTTCAGTTTGGAGTGGTCCATTTCCTTCCCCTTGCCTAGCTGGATCCCTTAATTGGGCTGTTTGCAGAAGTAGCAAAGTACCCCGACGGTGTTGCTCCTGTCGTAGAAGATGATGGGCGCGTGGAATGGCTCTGTCTCAGTTCCAATCAGCTCATTCCGAAACCCAGAGATTAACTGATTATCGGTACGGGTCTGCTCCACCGGAATTAGGTAGATGACATCATCCTATGTCCCATAGCCGGATCGATAAATTTCCCGGGCCGTCTCCTTCAAGCCATTGGTCAGCAAGATGAATATCTGACAGGTTGTTCCGCCAAGTTTTCCGGAATATCGGAAATATTTTGAATGGATCCGGAGCTCATCAATCGCCTCGGGGTCGTCGTAGTCAATGAAGTCATTGACTACCTCCACATTTCGGATGGTGACTGTGTATATGGACCCGGTTTGCTTGTCAATCCTCCCGACGACTGGTACTGCTTGGTCGGCGGCATTTGGGGGGCTGGTGATGTTGGAGGTGATTGTGTGAATCCAGAAATTCCCCCCAATTTTATGGGAAAGGGTAATGATACCAGGGCAGGTGGGAAGAAAGTAAAAAGGATAAGGGGGAGTTTTAAGATTTCCATTTTGATAGCTTTCAAAACCAGTTACCCGAACAGCGGCAAATGAGTGAAATGGCGTTGACGCTTATAATCAACTTGCTTTCAGCTGAATTTTTTAGAATTTTTTTTTTGACCTGTTGACCTTTTACTTACAACCTCTACTTGTCGCACGTATAATATGGTAACAAAAGTTATCGTCCAGAACTCAAACTTGTTGGCAAGCTGTTGGAATAAGAGTAAGTAAGCATGGCACTTTTTTTCGTAGACCAAATTTAAAACAGAACATGAAAGCATTAAAGCTTTTAAACTGATTGGCTCAATGTAAGTAAAACTGGCTGGCAATACCTAAATTAAAATCGATAAAAATCCGGAATAATATAGTCCTTCATAATATGGCTCTATCCCGATTGGAATTATATTCCTCGGGGATGTGGTATACAAGGCCCGCATTATAGGCACTAAAAAATCGCGAAATAGGCAGGCAAATAGGCACTAAAAAAGGGCCAAATTGGCGCTTAAATAGGCACTAAAAATCGCAAATAATTACCTAATTAGGCACATTCACCGTGCAATTTAGCTAATGAAATTTTAAAATACCTCTATTCTGATGTTTAGAAGCCTTAAAACGCAAAATGACATGTTACCTAAAAGTTTAAATAATTTTTGAGTGAGATCAAAATTTTCATAAGAATTTATGTGGTCAATCAATAATTTTTTTTCGCTACAACCTAAAAAAAATCTAAAAAAAGTGTCAAATTTTCTAAATTTGTGCAAAATAGGCAAAAAGTATCAAAAACTGGCGAAGTAGGCAAATATAGGCACTGATAGGCAATATAGGCACTAACCTTCCAAATAGGTATTTATAGGCACTATAAAACTTTGCCAAAATACTCCTACTATCATGAAACGTCTTTGCCAAGTGAAAGCCTACGAGTATCTGCTAAGCATTAGAATAGGCAAAAAAGGGCATATCCGGACCTTAGTGATATATTATGTGACTATGATTAGGATATTACATGACATGAATGACATGATGACATTTGATGAAGGAATATAAAATACATTTAAAAAATGTAAATCCGTGTTACATGGAACGGATTTTCTATACCATGGAAAGGAAGGATCAAAAGAACCAAGACTTACCTTAAAAATTTATATAAATCAGGATCAACTATGTTAATCGGAACGGGGACGGACGGACACCAACACCGTATCAACTGCGTCGAGTGTAATACATATATGGATAAGAAGTTTGGCTCGTGGCAGTTAAAAAATTGCCGCTGGGGCTTTGCCTGCTTTGAAATTCTTTGAAAATGGAAGGCTTATCTCATCAGCCAGCTCTTTCCGGAACTTGAATCGATTTTGTTTTATGCAGGGTAGGGTTAGCTAAATGTTCATAATATGTGGTTAAGGATATTACCAGTACCAAAAGCTGGTTCAATATAAAAGTACCTGCTTTAGGTGGTCACTCTTCACTCAGGTTGAGTTAGCCCCGCCCCCTGTTTGGAATTTAGCTAGCTACTTCGACATTAACTAGCTTTTGCAATTTAGTAGCCATACTGACTTTATCGGACATGTCATACAATATTTTTTAGTTTGGTGTGAGATGAGAATCTTGGCTGTCGTGGATTTCTTTGTGCAATCACTCGATCGAAAGAAGAGGCCGGATCTTCAAATTTGATTGTTGCAATTCAATTGTAAGCGGTTCAAAGCCACAGTCTGAGTTTGGGGGTTGGTGGGCGGAAACGCGAATCGTTTTCAGGACAAATGAAGTCGACTTGGTTCATCAACCACCATCAACAGCTCTACTAAGATGAAATGATAGTTGGACAGCAATTTTCGCTCTAAAATCTTAGAAAATTAGCAAAACTTTTTGTAAGTTGGAGACGTCGCCCTCAACGGGCGTCCAAGGTTAATTCGTATGTCACGCGGTTGGAGCAAGCGAAGCATGTACTATTCGAGACAACGCTTCCTCCCTCCATGTTCCAGAAAAAAAGTTGTTATAAAAGATATCTCTGGCATGTAAAAGTGCAAAAAAATATATCTTCATGGCCATGTTAATAATTCATGAGAGAGTTGGTTTCGGTTATAGTTATATGAGGAGAGCCTTTCTTTTGCTTCAAAGTACCGTAATCCGGTTACACGAGGAGCTTCAGTTATAGTTATAGTTGAAACGTGGAGGGAGGTTACAGTCCTCCCATTCGTTGTTTTTTATCCACTTTAATTATTCTTGAAGAAGCTATTGCGAATTCAAGGTGGAGCTTTAAAAGGCAAGTGCTCGGTTCTATTAATTCCTATTATTAACAACATAACTTATAACTGATATAACACAAAACAGACGGAAAGCTATCTAAAAAAACTTATAATAATAAACCTACGGATATTAGGAAGAAAGATGGAAGCTCGTAATTCCCAACGGTCTACTCTTATATCATTGGCGGTGGTGGTAGCTTTAGCTTTGCCAACAGTAGTTGCGGCAGAGCCATGGTTCCCGATAAAACTGGGGTCGGGCTGTGTCCTCCACACAATAACGTCCAACATTTCTGCCCACCCGCTGGAGGAAGCCATCAGATATCCGTTGTTCCAGATTGAGAATCAGCCGGGTGAAACGTTGACGTATACAAGTCGAAACGTCCAGAGCGTCAATGACCACATTGACTACGAACAGATGGAGGAGGAGGGTGGCAACCACCTACGCATGGATTCAAACTACTTCAGATATTTTGGTAAGCTAAGAGGCGTAGCCTGCCAAATTTTCATACTGCTGACGAATGGCTTGGAGGAAACGAGCCAGGCCATATATCGATCGGGATATGGGACATCGGATGACGTCATATTCATGGTCCCAGTTGAAGAAGTGGCTTCAGAGGACCAGCTCATCACTCAATTCAGGAATGACTTGTTCCGAGTTGGACAAGAACCGTTTCACGCGCCCATCGTGTTCGTGGACCGGAAACGGAACATGGGAATCTTCTGCTATTTTTGTACTAACTGGAATGAGGCAGTCCAAAAATATTCGGCGGAGGAAATGGGATTCTCGAAGCTATTGGAATTCTCCTCCAAGCACAATAACAAGGGATATGGACAGAGGGCAATACTTCGTGTAGCAGCTAAAACGGACTTCCCAGACTCCTGCTACGCTCCAGACAGCGACTCCTCCTCCCAACAGTTGTATAACAATCTATTGGACTGCTTTGTCCATGAGTCAGTCATCTTCTCCAGCCTCCAGAGGAGTCTCAACGTAACTTTAGTTTGGGAAAGGAAATTATCGGATCAGGATAAAGTTGATCTTGAGTGGTTTCTCAATGTGGCCTTGTGGGAGGGGTCAGTAAGCATAGTACACAATGTGTATGCCAAAACGAGGGGTAGCAAAACAATTTTGGAGGAACTGCGGCTTCGAGGGACTTCCTGCAGGGACCTGGCATCCAACTCGGTTTTGGACTACTCAATAAAATCCATTCTAAACTTTCACGTGTTGGGCGGCATGCTTGCCATCTGCTTGGTCTATGCTTTAGGGAATAGGAGTCTTGCCCTTGGGATGGACCTATTATTAGAAATGTTGGGAAGGCCGCCGGTTCAAAACCATTTGCGGAAGAGTTTAGTGTTTTGGATCCCTTTGCTATGCTGCATCTACCAAAGCCATATTTCTACAGAGGGGATCCAGATACTGGAATATCCAACTTTCCGCCAGCTTCTTCTTTCCGGTTACAAGATATTTTTCCCTTATGATGTGGTGAGTCCAACGGCAGTCAATAACGTACTTCCCCTACTTCCCGTACCTCTACACATGTTTCTAACCGGAATTGGAAATCCGGTGGATTTAGCTTACATGCACAATGGCTTGTTCCTCTCCCCCGTAACATCTTACGTTCCGATCCTGGCGCAGAAGAAGTTGGTTCATGTTGAACCAATCACTATGACAGTTGTTCGTGCCACGGGGAACGGGATCAAGAGCTTCCAGGGCTCCTACATGTGCAGACTGTTTGAGCTGCATGATGAAATAAAGCTTTTGTCATTGTCTGTAGCAAGGGATATCCGAATATGGTCATACATGTCCCAGCGCACCTCCGCCCTCAACTCCAGACTCGTTGAAATGGGCTTCTATCGACTGGGTTACAAATGGGCAAGTTCCAACTTCACGAAACAGTTTGGAGGCTTTCAATCCGGGGATGGGAAAGGTGTGGCAGAACCCTCCCCATTAAATATATATTCTCCAGTCGGGCTGTTTTTCTTGTACAGCTACTCCATCTTAATCCTTTTGCTCTGCATTTTGAATCTCTGTTTGTACCTAAGGAATCGGAGGACTTCAAAACATGTTGGGAATGGGGGTAGCATGACAGCAAAAATCAAAACGGGCTGTTTTTATATGGTAGAATGTGCATTAGCCTTTAAGGAGAAGCTACAACAAGACTGGAACTTTATGAAGCGACACTGTTGCCATAAAGAGAAAGCGCAGGTTAGCAAAACTAGGATAATAATTGTGAAAAGCAGGGAACATCCTAACTAGTGGGTCACTGCAATAACTAAATAATTGTAACCTATTTAGTTGGAAATTGCAATTCATTCTTAGACTAGACCTACAAATGTTCATGCATAATTAATGAAAATAAAATATAAAAAATAACCACACATACAGATTCAAAATCCGACAAAGACAAAGTCTGTTTGCGAAACTGACCACTGCATCGGAACAGAAGCGGATTTTGCCGAAGAAACTCAAGGGATCCGGATTTATTGATTTTTTTTATCGTCGCTTGTTCAACTTGTCATATTCTCTCCTGTTGTTTCGCCGGGGATGAAAACGCCGTCATTTTTCAACTAATTACAAACTCAAATTACAAATTTGGGATTGTCATCCCGGAAGCCAGGAAACAGTCCAAGTTGGAATGGTAGCGGACAATGGTTCCAGGGAAGTTCTGTCACTATGTAAAGCGCCCTTTTACCAGTGTATCCCTAGCGGGGTTTGTGCTCCCCTTGGAAATCATGCGGTTGGAGGAAAGATTCAATTTAAATAAGGCTAAGATGATTTTTTTAAGAAACTATATACATATAGCAAAATGTGTAATATTTAAATTTCCAATATTTATTTGTTAGTAGTAAGTAGTTTTAGTTGATTTTATTAATATTTTATGTCTATTTGCCTTTCATCAGATAAAAAAATAAATTTGCCTAATATTTAAAAAAAACATCAATTGGATTTTTGTTGGGTCAAACAATTCAGCAAGCAATTGAGAATCACTCTTTCAAGTTCTCAGAACACACTTGACTGGCGTCACTTTTTAATCCATGAGAAAGTTTTCAATAGTTTTGTTTTTGAGGAAGTTTTAAGCAGAACTTCTTCAGAGCGAAGTCACCCACCCGAGTTCGAATTCCGAACACCATTCACATTAGTTCAGCTTAAATTTCAACATTTATTTCAACTTTTGGAGAAGAAACAATTTGAAGCAAAACTTCGTCTTTTAATTTTACAAAGAAATTATGGAGTTTGTCGGCACTTTTCCATACCAATTTGTTTTGTTTTATTCGCGGTTCCTCATCCTGAGTGTCGTAATAATAATCAAATCTGCTTACCCTTTAGCAGCCCCAGCCGATGATCTTCATCCACATCCGGATTTTCCGTTCACAGTTGGATTTACAAAATGCGACTTTCACTTCCATCGATACCACCATTTAAACAAATCCTTCGTCCTCCCCCAGCACCAATCCATGCTGAAGCATTCCATCCAACTTGATTTGACTTGGGTGGTGAGCGCCTCATTTCAGGAACGACATGATAATTTTACAATCCGACTGAGCAAATACCTCTTCAGATATCGAAGGAGGCAAAGCCTTCAGCTGCTCTACTTTGATCCGTCCACCGAAACCCCGTTAATCGAGATAACCAACTTATATGTCCACGACGAGGACACCATCCTGATTTTTTACCCGTTTGGTTTCTTCAACGAAGCGGATAAAATTCGGATAAATTATTTGAGACATTCATTCACCGTCATGTCCTCGCACGAAAATAAACCGGATCGATACTTCACGTCATATCCAACTTACGCTGAAAAATTGCATTCAGTCCAGGAGCAGATTTCGAACAAATATTTGCCCCTTCTTCAGTCTTGGAAAGGGAGCAAATATTTCATTGACAAGGTGAAGCCCTTCCCGGCCACTTTCATGGCACAGCCAGCCAACAGCCATTTTCATCGGGAGAAATCAGCAGCCCTCAATCCAAAATCTCTATCAACTAGATCAATCAGTTTCGCCGGTGTGGGAAACCATCTCAGCAAAGTAATTTGCGGAAGGTACAACGCCACCTTAACTCTAGCCAACTCATTTGACGCCATTCTATTCCAACTTTCCGCCCCTCCGGAAGTCTTCATAAGCATGTATAAGTTCACGACAACCCAATTCCAGCAGCGCTCCTTCGACGGTTCCCTCCAGCAGCAGTAGGAATACGATTATTTGAGAGGCCTCCGGATCCGTTCCGTTTTCATTGAGAAGCAGGAACAATATCTGACGCTGTATTGTGAGGAGGAGCTGATGCTAGCCTCCGCCTCATTGGAGTATTGGCGGGGCCCTTACAGCGGTCCAGCATGGATGGGGATGATAACCGGATTCATTATGTTGGCTGGACTCCTGGAGCTGCAAAAAAGGAAGCAGCGGCGCTTTTACAAAAGTTTTTCTCACGTGATCCGGATCCTGTTCAGGCAGAATGTTCCAAGATGGTTGAGTAAATGGTACGGGGCCATTTCATTTTGCTGCATCATAGTCCATGTGGGATATGAGGGGGAGTTCACCTCCAAAATGGCTATTCCCCCGCCACCAATCATAGTTGAAGGTTTGGAGGAGCTTTTGCAATCTCGCTATAAATTTCTGGCTGATCCTAAGGAACTGATGGGTGGTGACCTACCCTTATTCCTCCACAGTCCGAAGACGCAAAAGGTTGTCTATTTTTACAAGATTAGACCTGACATCCTCGGAGAGTTCCATAAGGTGGTTGGGTTTGGCTTTGAAAACTACACCTCCACGGCGGAGACGCTCGATTCATATTTCAGATTTCCGGAGGAAGACCACTGTGGCGGGAGCTTGTTGGATTGCCTGGGTAATCCGGATTTCAAGTTTGGAGTGATCACTTCCGGGACCAGAAGAAAGTCCAATCTGGAATGGTACAATGCCGGGGTAGAAACAAAATTCTGTCACTATGCTAGGCAGCCTTTTAACAGTGAGTCGGTTGGCTGGAAGTTCGAATTCGGGTATCACCGGGAGATTGTACAATATCTTGGGTGGTTTCGGGACAATGGGTTGCTCCACTTTTGGAGGGAGATGGAGGAGTGGCTGCGTGAGCTGCATTTGAGGAAAAATGTTTCCTCTGCAGATGCTACACTCCGGGAGAAATATAGGAGGGGATCGGGATTGGAACTGGGTGGGAATGGGAAGCATGTCTTTGGAATATATGGCGCGTTTATTTCACTGGCGCTGTTAGTGCATCTGTTGGAAGTAATGAAGCTAAAAGAAAAATTAACATTAAGTTTTTTATTAAATTTTGTACAGTTTCCAAGAAAATTAATTCATTTTGTTTGTCTGTTGATGCTACAGCTATACTACAATATAAAAAATGTCAACTGGTAATTTCGAATTACTGTTTGTATTTAAGTTATAGAAACTACGCCACCGTGTTTTTACGTAAATCTATTTGATTATGGATTACGATTAATATTCAAAAGAATGTCAAAAACATCAAAGTGTAAAATTTTTTGTTTTAGGAATAAAAGTAAATTAACCGGTTCAACGGTTGAACGACAGAGCTAAGAGCTTTAATGTGTATTCCACATAATATAAACAATATTATTATTATTATTGGAATGAAATCCATGAAAAAACTTCTCCAGAAAATTTGGATGCTTTCCAATGATACCAGATTTGCGACATGTTCCAACTTTGAAAACATTGATGATCATAAATAACCTTTAACCCATCTTTAGTTAAAGTAACTCGATAATGTCGATAAAAATATTATCATCCAAGTCAATGCATGATAATTTAACGAAAAGCTCGTCAAAGAATCAACCCGCCAAACCGTACTCAATCGGCGGAACGGCCGGACAGACAACTTTAGGAAACCAAAACTACGCTTACAGCTCCTCAATAAGCGATTAAATTTGTTGCAACAGCCACATTCAAAATTGGTACTTTAAGAAGTCATTTTAGATGGAAGGAGTACTGATGCACATGCCTGCCTGTCAATGTCTGAAGTGGGCAAAGCTTTTTCCTTGTGTTAAAAAATGACGTCTTCAAGATTTTGGATGAAGTTTAGTGAATTAGGCCATATAAAATGCGAAACTTGCTTGTACGAGTACTTTCTTGCATAAAATGAGACAATTTCAGTAATATACATACTTTGCCATACAAATGCACACAACTACCTACTAATTACTTAGCTCATTCGCCTCTGCATTATGCACAAATCGACTCAAACCATTATTGCACCTTTTGCCAAACGGGAACCATGTTTTTCTTATGATCACTTAAACATTGGCTCGAGAAAGAGTTGCAGAGGATGACGTGAAAGTTCCGGGGAAAAATAAACTTTTTTTTGTTTGAAAATGCATCCCATTTTCATTTTTAAACTTAAATTTATTCTAATATCTGTACTACAGTTTGCGGTAAACTTTGCCCTTGCCCACACAAATCTCCCATTTTCAGTAGGATTTCAGCAATGCGACTTTCACTTCCACCGATATCATCATCATCAACATCACCTCGACAAATCTTTCATCTTCCCCCAACACCAACTCATGCTGGAGCACTCCATCCCCCTAGAACAAACTTGGGTTTTGACAGATTTTTTCTCCTTCCCAAACTACACCGCCCTCAAATACTTTGGAAGCCTTATTCGCAATTTCAACTTCCGACATCGACCCCAGCGCAGCGTAGAACTGTTTTATTTTGACCGACTCACCCAATCCAACTTAACCTTTTTCGCTTCGTACTATGCCGGTGATGATGATGATGATCAAGACACGCTCAAGCTATTTTATCCGTTGGGATTCCAATCCGAGGCAGCAGTGGCTGAAATCCAGGTGGCATATTTCAGAAACGCTTTTACGGTTCTGGCAGAAGGACTAAACAGGTCATATCAGTACTTCACGTCACATCCCAAGTACAACACTGCAGGAGTCAGCACAGCCGCCCAACTTTCACAACTGGCGATACACCAGCCAGTTCCAAACATATATTTAACCCTCCTTCAGACCTGGAACGGGACTGTCCATTTTCTTGATAAGATTAAGCCTCTTCCAAGGATAATGATTTACAACAACGACCGTTTAA
Source organism: Lepidocyrtus cyaneus (assembly GCA_034696785.1). Taxonomy (NCBI): domain Eukaryota; kingdom Metazoa; phylum Arthropoda; class Collembola; order Entomobryomorpha; family Entomobryidae; genus Lepidocyrtus; species Lepidocyrtus cyaneus. Next base: position 2,711 of record JAQIWX010000096.1, on the reverse strand, counting down.
AATCCATCGCCAAAATGTCCACTGCAATCATGTTTGCTGGGGCCAAGAATCATCTTGTGGACTTCATCAGCTCTCGCTACAACGCAACTTCAACATATTCGCCGGAAGTGACACTTAACTATAAGTTAAGTATATATCTGGCCAAGTTCACAACCCAATTTAGGCGGATCTCCAATGCCTCTGCTCTCCATTTCGAATACCGGCACTGGAGTGGAGCTCAAGGTCAGTCAGTTTTCATTGAAGGACGACAGCAATTCCTGATCCTCTATTGTGAGCAGGAGCTGAGGCTACACTCCGTATCCATGCGATATTGGCAGGGGCCTTACAGCGAGCTCGCATGGATTGGAATACTAACCGGTTTCTTACTTTTGGTAGGGATGTTGGAACTATCCAAGGCTGAGCGAGAATTTTTCAAAAGCATTTCCCATTTGCTTAGGATCCTGCTCAAGCAAAATATTCCAAGGTGGTTGAGTAAATGGTACGGCGCCATTTCCCTCTGCTGCATCATGATCCATGTTGGATATGAGGGGGAGTTCACCTCCAAAATAACGAGCCCTTCGCCGCCAATTTTAATTGCGGATCTGAAGGAGCTCCTACGGTTGGGATATAAGTTGCTCATAGATCCTCTGGAATTGAAGAAGCTCCGGTTTGATAACGACCAACAGCATCATAAATTGTTTTATTTTTATTATTTCCGACCCGAGATCATCGGAGCGTTTTATGAAGCCTTTGACTTCAACAACGCTACGATTGCGGAAAAAAGCGTCAACTCCACATTCAGATTCCCGGAGGAAGAAGAGAACTGCGGCGGCGGGAATGCTGTGGCTTGTCTTAGTCAGCCCAGACATAAATTGGGGATCATCCTTCCGGAAGCCGGGAAACAGTCCCAGTTGGAATGGTACAATAATGCCATGGTGAATGGTAAATTTTGTCATTACGTTGAGCGCCCTTTTACTAGTGAAGCGACCGGCTGGGAGTTCCGTGAAGGGTATCGCAAACAAATTGTGGGACATCTTGGGATTTTCCGGGATAACGGGATGCTCATGTTTTGGAGGGGAATGGAAGAGTGGCTGGAAGAGTTCCGGGTGAGGAAAAATATATCGGCAACAGATTTAATCAGGAATCAAATGGTGGAGGAAGGGTCAGGACCATCATCCGGATTGGAGCTCTCTGGGAATGGGAAGCATGTTTACATCATTTGTGGAAGCTTGTTGGCGCTATCCTGTTTGGTGCTGGCTTTGGAAATTATTATATTGGGACTGAAAGAAAAATTATTATTTCAAGGTTTATTATGGAAAACTAAACTTTGTCGCTAGTTGTATGTGTAATTAATTACTTTCTTAATTATTCATGAATTGTCTGATATGATATACTAGTGTTAAGCCCGTCCTACGGACGGAAAATTGTCGATGATACTCTTGTCTACTTCGTAATCAGACACTGCGCATTAGTATTACCATTTCAACCTTACTACACTTCTTCTCAACTTAACTGAGCATTAAATAAACCTTTTTAACATTTCTGTGCAAAACCTTCTCGGTATTACTTCGCAGGATAAGACCTTATCACCCTAATTTTGTATAAACATAACTTCAGATATTATATAACACCCACAAACACTAACTGCTACATGATCATAGGTTTCCATTTTGGGTCGAGAGTTTGAAGCTTCCCTACTTTATTGCACCTAAAACATTGCTTCCACACCCTTCAAATACACCCTTAGGAGTCCACTTGACCATTTGATGTATGCTAATAAACGCTAACCTTGGTTGGGACGAATAAGGATATTGCGATTTTATAAAAGCGTATTGAGATTTGTATGAATAGCTAAATATTATTCCGATTTATATAAAAGCATAATTATTATACCGATTTATATGAAACGATAAATATTATTCCGATTTATATGGAAACATAAATATTATTCCGATTTATATGTAAGGATAAATATTATTCCGATTTGTATGATAACATAAATATTATTCCGATTTATATGATAACATAAATATTATTCCGATTTATATGAAAAGATAAATATTATTCCGATTTAATTCAAAAGATGAGGAAAATAATATATCAAAATGCACAAAAATATTTTAAAATTCAGTTCAATTAAGCCCCAAAAAAGGTGCCATTTTAAACGATTTTTGGTTGCTATATTCAAATTTTTTAGTGGCATTTTCCAAAATTGCACTGATAAAGAGTCTGTTTTCATACTTTAGACATCGATAAATCGCACAATTACATGATCTGCTGATTAAAAGAAAAAAAATTAAAATAAAAAGATTGAAAGGTAATTAATTTGTGTTAGACCCAATTTGTTCGATAAGTAATTTAATAGTTTGTATTTATTTGCCTGTTGTCTCTGCAAAAATTTGCTATTTATACCCAAAGTTTTTTGTTGCTTTTCAACTTTTTAGTAGCATTTGTTGCTTTTTTAAAAATTTAAAAAATAATTGAAATCGTCGCTCGTTCCCTTGTTAAACTTAACTATCAGTAAGGGGTAAATCATGCAAAAATGTTTTTGCTGCTTTAGTTGCTATTTTGAGCCCTTAGTGATAATGATAAATTTGACTCACTGAGTACGCTGCTTACCGTTGGTGCACATGAAGGTAACCTCATGAACTTTTGTGTACATAAATGCTAACTGCAATTAGAAAGCTCATCATTAATTAAATTGTGTTTATTAATTTTATCGTGCTTGGTGA
>JAQIWX010000095.1:0-28507 GCA_034696785.1 Lepidocyrtus cyaneus | reverse complement strand
GTTATGCACGGGATATATGAGAAATAATCGTCCTCGTCTCGAGGAGTCAGCGAGAGAATGTTGACTGACAAGAGTGTTCTCGACAGGTAACGCAAGTAAAAGTAAAACTTAAGGGTATAAAACCAAAATACAAGTGAAACAATATAATCCAAGTCAAGAAAATCATTCCGTTCGTCTTCCCATAGACAGCCCCCAACTTACCCAGGCAATAGACAATTTTCTTCCTTGTAAAATAATACAGCCAACCCTCTCTAAACAATGGTTATTTAGAGGGGAAGAAAAAAGACATAGAATATAAGAATAATCATGCATGGATACATGCATACCTGGTTTGGGGTTGCACAGGTTGTTTCATGAACAGAGTCATATAAAAGTTTTGAACATTTCATATGTAGCTATCTAATTGTTTCTCGAGATTCAGTCCTAGTCCTCAAAATATAAGTTTTGTAAAGTGTTGTGTTGCGGTTGACTAGTTGAATCCATTCCCACTAATGCATTTTGTTTTTGGGAGTGATAAGACCAAGAAGAGGAGAGCCCCTAAAAAAATAAAAACATTCAAAAGCGGATTGTATGCAGCTTTAAAAGCATTTTCTCCAAATCTTAATGTATTAGGTAAGGAGGATAATAGAATTGAGTATTCATATTCATCCCCATTGTTTTTTTCCTTTCTCCTCTCCTCCGTGCCTTGTCTTGTCTCTTGTTGACTGATTCCGAAGATAATGGTGATGTTGGTGATGATGATGATGAGTCTAACTTAGGACGGCTCAAACTTGATCCTTTCCGTTTCCAATCAACAACATTCCACTTTCAGTTCTGTGTGGAGGTTCGTCGGTGAGTGAACGTGTGAAACAAGTTATACTTATGAATACGATCCATGATGAGACTTTTTTTTTGGAGACCCACAAAACTTTTACATGAATAATTTTTGGAAGTGAGGAAATCAGTTCAAGTCAAATCATCACAACTCGATGAGGAAAACATTTGAAGCATCTTAAGTGGGTTTGAACTGTACAAATTGTGAATTTGGATTTCGAATAGATTTTGTAGTTTCATAAGTGGAATTCATTGAAAAAAGTAAATTAATTTGGAGGAGGTGTTATTTTTATATAAAAAAATTGAAATCGTGGCCTGGCTCTGTCCGCCGTTAATCCGCACTCAAGAAAACTGTGGTGGTGTTGGATTGTTGTTTTCCTACTTCATTATTGTCTCGAGGAGGAGGTGATAAGCAAGGGGACAGTTATTGTTTGATCATCGTCCTCATCATCATCGGCAACAGCAGCAACGGCAACACATTCGCATCATCATCTTCATTATTGGATTTTATCGACAAGGAGCTGGGCGATGATGATGATCATCATCATGGGATAGCTGTTTATTTTTTGAAGCAAGTTGTTTTTCAAGTGGTGGAGGTGATGCTGGCCTGGCCGTGCTAAAATCATGTCTTTCGAAGAAATAATAATGATGCACGCGGACAAGACCATTCTCTATACGTGCTTGTGTGGGATTGCTATTATTATGTTTCTCTTAATAAAAACGAGATGAGGAATGAAGGCGATCGAAGAAGAAAAACTGGGATCTACCGTTTCCTTTTTCTAATTTGAATTTTTTCAAAAAGATAAATAAACAAAAAATAGACTTTTGTGCGGGGGAAATGTGGGATTTTTTATTTGCAAAAAGATAATAATAATATGGATTGTCGGGGAGGAACGGGAATGGAGGAAGGCCCATCAACAATATTATCATCCCGGTCAAAAGAGTGCCAGAGAAGAATGACAGTTTTCTTACGAAGGAATGAATGGGGAGCAGCAGAAGCCACGGAAAAGTTTGCATGTGCTGTGGAGGATACTCAGTTGGGAGAAGAGGCTTTGTTCATTTTTTCATTCCTCCGCCGGATTGATTCATGAGATGAAGTTAAACAGTGTTCATATATGGAAGTAGAAAAAGCCGGTGTTTGTCTTTTCGGCTGTTCCATCATATTTGCAATTTCTTTTGTGCCATGACATAATCCTCATCCATACAAGAAAATGTTTGAAATCATGATAAGCTTCTGTGGTGACCAGTTTTTGAAAGGAAAAGTGTTCTCATAAATTTTTTAATGGAATCTTTAAATCCATAAGATGGATGTTAACTTTTTAAATGTGTATCAGTGCCAGTGTTGTTTAAATTGTTTTTTTTAATGGGAAGTGGATCTACACTTTTAAATGAGCTACGATAGGAGTTTCTTAAAGATTTAAGGTAAGTTTACAAGTACCTTTAACCTCCTCGTGAGTAAATTAAGATTTTTTTTGGCCAGTTTGGTTGGTTGTTCTTTATCAGGGCAGTTATTATTGTTTTTCTTTTGAGAGTAATATGGGGACAGATAGATAACGTCAAGTCAATAATGTCTCGTGTCAATTCACCAATAAAAAACCGTCAGTTTGGCTAATCGTCGAAACAAACGGACTATATCTTGATATTTATCGTTTAAGGGCCATTTATTCTCAGGCCTTTTCCCTTTTTCCAATTGGGGAATCAATGTAATCGTAATCCTCATTAGAATTTATTAGTGCAGTTGAAACGCTGCTGTCAATATATTCGATCTAGTCCAAATAAGATAAGCATTGTCAATACAATGATGATGAGGATGATGATGAGGTCGTTGTGGTCAACTTTGAAAAGGAAATTCGATAGGGTTGACTTGACTACTTAGGCCATGTTATAAAAATCCTGATTCCCTTAATGAAGATCACAAGGAAAATCAAATCAACTCATGTTGAACATTAGCTGAGTGATTGCTAGTCCTTAAAAAGTGGTTAATTAGTGGGGATGCCGCAGACGCTTGGTCCAAGTTTATAATGAATGGGGATGATGATGATGATTAGGATTATGATGGGTCTCGTTAACTTAAATAACATCTTGTTTTTGCATACATGAAGATAGATACGTAGAATGACAAGGGTTTCGATTTTGACAAGACAAATATTGTACATTCGATCAAACGAAGCCAAAAAGATTTATTGCTGTGTTGGAATGGAATGAATGGAGGGATTTGATTTTAAAAAAAATTCAACAGTCAACAATACAAAAATATACATATGAAGTAAGATAAGGCACTGCAGCAGTGCATTACTATTAGGAGTATCCTCTTTTTTAGCTGGGATTTTTACCAAAATAAAAAGTTGATTTGGTTGGACAAGAAATAGATTTTTGTTTCGAAAGGGGCAAAAGTTTTTTAAGTTTTGAGTTGAATGAGAAGTGTTGGGCTGAACGAGCAAGATGAAATCCTTCAACGTTGATAATCTTGAGCAGATAGATACATATCTCGCTTTAAAAAAGGCAAATTCAAATGTGCGGCTGGCTGTCCCAGCAGGAAGCCAACAATAACGCATCCCATGACAATGGAGCACATGCACACATTATTTATGGACATGATGCCACATATAAATAATCGCAGTGAGTGTTGCAGGATGCAGAAAGATCATCTCTCGCAAGATGACTATTATATGATTAGAGCGGGAATAAATATACATATACGCAATGTGAGATGGTCGGTCAGTCCGACCACAATACAATCATCTTACTTATCTCCTGGCATTGTTGCATTTTTCGCATTGCGTAAAAAATAACTACAATTTATTGATGAATGAATGAACTCAAAAGAGAGAGATGACGACAACCCATTTGTTCTTCATTTATTCTCTTTTTTTCTCGAAATCTATTTTCAGAAAAATTATTTTACTCATTATCCCCAACTCATATTCAAATTTCTCTCCCTCTCTCAGTCCATGCTCCCAAAAATCGAAAATGATTTACGAGAATATTGATTGGCACAAAGTAAGATACTTTTTAAGAGCTGCAAAAAAGAATCATAACTTTTGCAAAAAAAAATAAAAATAAAATATAAATGTTGAAAACTTGTAACGGATTTCATTTTCATTCTTATCGGAATTGGGTTCCTTATCAACATCAGCATGAATGAATAAAAAACGTAATCCTATCGCATCCATATTATGATATCAGTCAGTAAAATATGATGAGATATGATACGAGCCAGCCAACAACAAGAGATGTCAAGAAAATGTAGGAAGTGATAGCGATGAAAGGAATGAATCAACATAAGCTTCTGCTAGTTTTTCATCACCCAACCTGAAAATTAATTTTCAAGCCAATTCAACACTCACATTGTGCCTATATCTTAATGGGATTTCTGAATCTGTAATTTTCGTTGTGCAATTCTTGATCCTTCCCATTTCCTCAGTCGGAATCTATGGTCGGTGGGTCATCTAAATTAAATTTTTATCGTTCCTATTTGTTTATCACTCACCCTCCTAGATAAATAAATAAAATAATTATTGTGCTTTATTGAAGACGTCAATTTGGATTGGGTTTATTGAGTTTTCCTAGTTAATTGTAACGTTATTTGATCACGAGCGAACATTTGGACGAGGGCAATGACAATAACAATCCTCTGACATGTGCGTTTCCACGTCATCGAGATTTATTAAGAAGACATTTGTAGAAGAAGAAGAAAAAAAGATTTCTTGCGAAAATTAATCTCATCCTTTTTACTTCGCTTGTTTCTCCTTTTTGCTCGTATGAGAACGAAAAGTTTTTTCACCCTCTTGATAGGAATGGGAACAGGAGTAGTAAAAGATGATGTGCTGAGGGGATCTCCTGATATGAAATACACGAGTGACTTTGTTTGCCAGTAGTAAAAAATATAATATAATAATATTTCCCAGCTTTTGAGGATTAGTCACGCCATCAATCATTGTTGGATTCGTCACAGGGAGCAATAAAAAAAATGGGTTCCACCCCGACCATCATCTTCATCATAGCATAAGACATGCAAGCAAAAGAAAAGTAACTGTGTAGAAAATGTCAAAAACTATTGTACTTATTTCCCAAAGAGAGAAGGGAAAAATGCGTGCGCTTGCGCTTTACTCGTTTTTTTACAACCAAGTCATCTTATTTAATGCATTTTTTATGGAAAAGGGGAAGGTGATGCCTGTTTTTTTATGGAAAACTGTATATAACTTTTCACACTTTTACAGTCCATCGTGTAACATCGCATCGTCCAGGTAGTAATTAGCATGGTTTAGTTTTTTTCTTCTTCTCTCTGGTTGTTGTCTTGTCTGTTAGCCCAGTCGTCTTTTTCACACATGGCCAGACACGGCTCGAGCGAGCCCCAGACTGGAAAATGAAAAGTTAATCCTTCAAAAATTATTATTATACTTTTTTTACGGGAAGAGGAGGTATTGCAATGGAAGGAGAGACTGAGGAGATGGAGGATATTAAAACAGTATAAAAAATTTGTTTTCTTGGAAGTGTGTCCTCTCTCCTCTCTCTCTCTCTTCCCATGTGAGACCTTTAATACAATACACTACAATGAGGGGATGAAATATGGCCAGAGCATTATTCATTCCCTTGGTAAAATATACTATTATTATTTAGCTATAAAAAGCGAGTCAACCTGTTCATGCCTCGTACATACTTCTACCTCTACACTACACTTCTCATTTCTCCCTCTTTTCTGCTTTCTTCTAAACTCCACAGGAGTATAGGCACAGCCTTTTGAGACCTTGACAGTTCTCGTAGCTTTAGAAGTAGTAAAAAATTAGCTCTCGTTTTTCGCACCATTTTAAAAGGAAATTGTTCAAGTGGGTTTTTGAATAGTTCACCTGACTCTCGGGGATGAAATAAAAATTAGGGGAAAAGGTTTGGCCCGGTCCGGTGCTGTTCACTTCGCTGGAACTAGACACCAACTTGTAAAACTCCTGATGATGATGATGCTTTTTTATGAAAGGGAAGAGGGAGGGGATTCCAGGCAATTTTTATATGTACTTTGGTACCTTTCCTTTTTCGCTTGTATGAAAGGAAAAATAAACAGAAAGGAAGAAAGAAAGAAATTATTTTTCACAAGTGGATGAGAGGACGACAGAGCAATAAGTATTGTTGCAAAAGTATTGTGTAATTTTTTTTACCTCAGTCCATTTCCATTTGATGGTCCCATGGTCATCTTGCCTCCTCCTCCTCCTTAGAATCCAATGTCTTGTTATTATTATTACTCATGTTATTACGGTTTTACTATCATTATCACTCTTGGAGCGAATCTCTGTTAACAAAAAAAATAAAATGTGTGTGAGTGCGGAGGAATGAGAAGGACTTTTTTTTGGAGAAAAAGGAGAGCACAAGGTTGGCGTTGGCCTGTTGACTGTTGTTAAAGTTGACTATATGCCTTCCCTGCAAGGAGAACATAATCATCCGACCATTTTCCGTGTAACTACATTGTGTAGTGACTGTGCCAACTCGGTGGGGCGTCCACAACATGATCCCTTCCCCCAAGAAAAAAAAATATGTATCTTGTTGCCTCCGTATCTCCATCCATTCTCCAGCCTTCCACTCCAGTACAAATTTTTATTTCATCTTCTTCTGGTAACTATGGAATAGCTCTAAAGTAAAGTATATGGCTGGGAAGAGTTGGCATTGTTGTTGGTCTGCTGTTGCGGGATTGAAGGACAAGGATAAAAGATGGATATTCTTCTCATTCGTGATCTTTAAGGAAAAGAAAAGAGAAATAATCCATATCCACACCTCTCTTGTATTCCTATCTTTTCTTTACCTTTTTTTCCTCCTTCTCCACTCTATTATTAGGGGGAAAATGGAGAAGGTGAAGTGGAGCTGGAGTGGATGAGTTGGTGATAATGATGACGATGATTCCCTTTTTCCGTATTAGTCCATATCCTTTCCGAACGTCTGGCTCTTGACTTGACTGACTGAGAGAAATGTGTGTCTGTGGCATGGGATGGCATTGAGCATTTGGTTTTGAGAGGTACTTATTTCAGTGTTATTTTTCTTGTTGACCGGGTTTGGCGTGATGCCCGCCTTCTTAGGTAACCCTCAAAAAAAGTTTTACCTGAGGAGGTGTAGCATAGGTAATATCCTACTAGCGATGTTGAGTGACCATGGATGGATGGTGGACCCCGGCATGGCATGACTTGGGAATAGCCTAACCACTTTACTTTTATGATTGGGCAACAAACGCACATCAAATTTAACAGATGGTTTGGGAATCATTTATTCATCCTCCAACATATGGATTGGAAATATTGAATTGGCTGGGCCCGGTTGAGCGATAGGGATTTTATTTTATGTTTTGATATTGATGGATGTAGAAACCATTTAAGGATCATTATGACCACGATCATCTTGATGAAGGCCCATATGGCCAGGGAAAAAAATTATCTTCAGGTTAATTATCAGCAATATCATCCTTGATCATCATCCTCTCCATCTCATCCTCGGCGATTTTCGCGTTGAGAACCAGTCCCTTCAGATGAAATTGTTGGAAAGAGAGAGATTTTTTCCACCGAAAGAGGAAAGTATTTTTATCTACGTCATCATCAGTTCATCAATCAATTCAAGCGAGAAAATAGTGTTACAGGTGAGGTCCATGTTTTTTTGTGGAGAAAAAGGAAGTGTTGGAGCAAATCCATGGAGAGAAAAAAACCGTCTCATAATTTTCCTCTCCTTTTTCATCCATCCAATCCATCCTTTCAGCCAAGCTAATCAAGCAGGAAAAGAGATTAACGTAATTTTAACGAGCTTGTAGAGAAACCATAAAGACAAGGAGAATGATGATGGCATCATGGCATGGTCAAAAGAATGGAAAAAAGTCCCACCGACCGACCAGGAGGAAAACAGAAATCTAAAATCCAAGAAATTAGTACAAAAAGTACAACTAATTTTTCACCTTAAAGGACAAAAACAAAACTTGCCCTTAAACAATTACAAAGGAATTAGGAAAAGGTAGAGGGAGACAGAAAACAAGCAATAGCAATTTCCTCTCTCTTTTCTCTTCGTCGTTGATGAGCTTTTTCATACTTATCGTCGTCGTAATAATGATAAGACTAATACAAAATGTAGGAAGATAGACGCGTCCAAAAACCCCAAAAAGCATCATCCCCCTCTGCTGAACCGCAAGCCAACAACATTTACCTATACCCCATCTACATTTCGTTTTTAAACGGAGGGGATGAAAAACACAAAAATCCACTTTACATTTCATCAACTGTCTCAAAGTTTTTCTATCTTGGTGAGTAGTCATCCATGTTAAGCCCATTTCCTTTTTGATAATGACAAGTGTCGTCCTCGCCTTAGAGAGAAAATGGACGGAGTAGTGGAGTGTTGTCGTCTACGCGATAATCAGGGTTCTTAGGAAGAGGAAGGAATCTAGGATGGAAAGGGTTTGATAGAAGGTTCCTTCCTTAAGGTGAAGGAAGACGAGGAGGATAAGGGAGGAATGCAACGTAATGTAATGCAAACCTCCCATTCGACTCGATTTGATTCCCGTCTAAATTTAGATTTGGAGACCCTTTCCCTGTATCAAGGACAGGAGCAGGGTCTCCTGTACATATTATCTTGATTTTTTTCTTGGGGAAATTTTGTGATGAGAAATGAGTGCACATTGAGAAATGGACTGGGCACCCCTGCTTGTCCACTTGTGTCCTAGTCTCATCCTCTCAGCACGTCCATCATCCCTCCATGGCTTCATATACGCAGATACCTGTCGCAGGATCGGATCATCCGGTGATATGAACTTGGTCTTGGCATGGTCTAGCCTGCCTCTTTTATGTATGACGTATGATGACACATATGACAGGTTCCTATTAGCTCACCCCGGTTTCCACTTTCATATCATGTCATCAGTGTCATCAATGTCATCATCTTCCACTAAGGCCATATAGGTGCACACAGAGGTACAGGAACCTACCCTAACAGCAACATTGACCATGACATGAGTAGGACTAGACCAGAGTAATAATATCAAAAAAAAATCATCCGCTAATCATCCATCCATCCTCCCCAGAGACTTGAGGCGGACGGATGGATACTCTGAGACAAAAGCTGTGCTGGGCTGCAATTTAAATTTCTCTCATCTCACTTGATCCTCTGTTGACACCCTTTTTCATCCCCTCATCGTCACGATCATCATGATCATCATCAGAAAAAATTTACGTTATCATCTCATCACATCTCATCAGTCTCACTAGCTCTATCCCCATCTGGTTTTTATTGATGTTTTCCCAATAATTCCTGTTCCCTTCTAGTATACTGGGATGGAATGATCCCTCCATTTATTTTGTAAGCTGCGCACTTATTACTCCTAAAAACTATCATTTAGATAAATGACTGTCATCCAAACCACCACACACACGCAGAGTTACATGACAGGGGCACCGGAGGAGACTCCAATCTGAACTCTTCCTTTGAAAAACAAAATATTGTCATCTTTCTTTTTTTAACCCAACCAACGACGACGACGGCCACGGTCACACATAGTCATAGTCACGGCGGCATTAACTGGGAAAGAAATACTTGTCTCCGTTGCTTATTTAGCTTTTTTTCTTCTCTTCTCCTGATCCTGTTGTTATGTTATGACATCATTATCACATGAGAGGACAGGCGATGACTGAGAGTAAATAGATGTCAAAGGAAAGGATAAATATAAAAAAACATAAAGATTGAGTTGAGAAGGAGATCCTTTTTTCTCTCTCAGCTCATGATGATGGTGGTGATCAAAGGGATCAAGTAAGTCACAGTATGAGACCTATCAGTGAGGAAAAAAACGAGATATGTATTTTCCTTATTCTTGATGATGATTATGATGGTGATGCTGCTGATGATCGCCATCCCATGGGGATTTCACGACATTTCGACATGATCACATGTTGCGTCCTCCATTCCCCCTCTTATTTTACGGAAGGACTAAAAAAAATATATTATAAGGAAGGACTCCTCCACCTGATTCATATTATTAAGCATCCGAAAGTTTTAATGTTGTTTTGGAAATCGGAGAAATAGGCATTTAGCGGGAAAGGGTTCAGTATGGAAGGTATCTATTCTCAACATTAACTTTTGATCAATTAATAATTTTTGTTTTCATCCTCCACTTCCATGATATATTTATTTCCCTTCAAGGCACACACTCCGAGTTTTGAGTACTCCGCTCGGAAGATGCCTTTTGCCAGAGAGAAAATGTTTAATATCCTTATGCTCATCATTATCATCATCATCTTAAATATTATTATCCCTTGCTTCATGCTTGGTTGGATATTCACTTGAGAAAAAAGGTTGGAAAGGAGGAAAAAAACAAATTCAGGTATGCTCAGGAAAATGATTCCTTTTAAAGCCCTCTTCCAACTAAAGAAATTATTTGAGCTGGTAGAAACGGCTTGTTCTTAGCTCATACTCATACTTACTACTTACCCACCTATTTGAAAGGGAAGAAAAATGCGTAGTAATAAGAAGACGACGACGGTGATTACCGCTACCTTCCTTACCTCTCCTCCACTTATTTGTGTGCGTGATGTGATGGGATGTGATGTCGATGTGAAGGAGGATGCCTTGGCTAGCGTTTCGACTTGGACTGATGATATATATTTTATCTTGAAGCTTGTGAAGGTAGAAGAAGGAAAAAGCTGGTGGATTGCGAGGAGGATTTTTTGTTCTTGGATAAAAGTATAAAGGTATGTATGTAAATGTTCGAAGGAAAAATGGAGAGAAGGCACATTAGATAGAGCAAGGAGAAGGTATATAAGGATGAGTTGATGATATGATCAGGCTTGTTTCTCTCCGATACGAGTATAATAAGCAGAGTATAAGTATGTTGCTGGCGGGGTGAGCCCTTGGGCCATATCCGCTCAAATTTTTTTTTGAGGGTTTTTAGTCAACCTGCTTTTTCTCGTTGGGTTGATGTTGGATGAGAGGAGATAGAGCCAGGCTTTGAGGAGGTTGATGGTTTAGCTCAGGATGATGATGATGATGATCAAGGGAAAAGGTATGCGTTTGCTGTTGGGTTGGAGAGAACAGGTACATATTATATACTTGCATAGCTCTAGAGAGACAGTAATGACAGCAGAGAGAGAGAGCCAATAAGCCGTATGTAGAGCCATTTCTTCATCTTTGTATATTTTAGGAAGAATTTATTTCAAACATTGCATAATTCTCTTTTTTTTTGGAGGAATTTTGTTCACAAAAATGTATTAGGCATGTAGAAAGTCATGGATGCATGCATAGAAGAGAGTAGTAAAGTTATGGCAATTTTTTAAAGGGTGTTGCTTGGCTTTTGGTATCTTTATAATTGCTTTTGTGCTTTTTTTTACGACATTGACTTTCGGTGACATCACGAAACTCGTAAAACCTCTCAACTATGTAAAACAAAGTACTTAAAAAAGAAATGATTTCAGTTTGAGAAAGCGGAGTACTTTTAAAAGAGCAGAAATATTTGCTCCCTTCCCTTTTACTAGAATAAGGATAAACCGGAGTGGAAATGGATGGCCTCTGAAATAAATTTCAAGCAAAAAAAATCATTTCCCATAATTAGGGCTATTCCACACAATTTCCCAAGTTAATAGTAATAACAGCGATCCCATCCCATCATCATCGGCTCCAATTCTAATTCTCCATCCAGGAGAAAAAGAAGAGACCCTCGCCCGATAATATAGATTTTTTTTTGTGAAAAGAGTCACTCTCAAGATAATAAAGACACATCTCTACTTACTAACAATAAAATATGTAACTCCGAAAGAAAACAATAATCATCATCATCATAAGGCGAAATGCAGAGAAAGAAAACGACTTGGTTTGGATGATGATGATGATGATGACTCCGCTAACGATTCTAAATGACAGGCTACAACTATATACTTATTGTTAATATAATTTTTCTCTCTCTCTTTCTTCCTCCTCCTCATCATCGATGGATTCCGAGAGGAGAGAGAAAGAAAAAGCAATGATGCTGCTGCTCCTGCATGCAATGCAGTTTCGTCTAATTTTCTCTCCACGAAAAGGCAAAAAAAAATTGTATTTACTCGCAACCTTCTAAACTCTCCTCCAACTGCATGCAAGACAGGGAAAAAATGAGGAGGCTGAGGGAATGATAAAACCTCATTATTATTATATTTTCGCTCTGTAGAAGGGAAAAAGAAGTTGGTAATAATGATAATAATGGAATACTTAGTGGAGGTGGTTGGTCGTCCTCGACTTATCAAATGTACTATGTAGGCATGTACATACATACATGTATCTATAGTGCAGTGCAGCTCTAGGACTAAAAAAAACACTCTCCCACCAAAAAAAATGTTTTCTCAGATTTTGTTTCTTTTGAAAGGAAGAAAACAATTTGATTATTGTAGGTTTGTCGGAGGATGGAGTGGACCCCCTAATTTGTCTCCACTTGAAGGAGAAGAAGCAGAATGGAGGAAACAAAAAAAATCTGTTCATGTTGTAAGTTGTTGCCTTTGCATTTTACCTATCCAAGAAGAGTTAGATTTGTGTTGCTTGGAGGAAAAAAGGCTAAACAATCATGATGCAGATGATGATGATGATGAGAGAGGAAGATGGTTTGGATTATAATGCACTTTTTTAATACCACTTGAGAGAGTCTTAATGACGGTGGTGATACCTGTGAGAAGTGCTTGTCCTGCAAGTACGGTACTGCATAAACAGTGATCGGCCTTTTTGATGATGCTGAAGAAGAAGAGAAGATGGTCATCGTCATCATGTTTGAGAGAATTTCTGTCTCTTGAGGAGGATGGGATTGGGATGAGGACTTGAACCAGAGAGTCAAGACGAAAATGGTCCATTTCATCTTGACCGAAAAAAGTTGTTGATGACGACGAGGATGATGATGATGATGGTGGTGGTGGCGGATGGGATCTCTGATGAGTAGTGTGTCTCTGTGGTTTACAGCCACAGCGTCGCAGCGTTTGTTCTTCGTACCTTCAAAAGTTTTCAGGGATGACACCGCCGCCACCTTGTCATTATACGTTTATTACCTCAATCTCCATCATTATTATCTCTGGGGGCTGGGGAGAACACATGTACTAGTTTAGGATATCTCCGGTTTCCCTGTTAAAATATGATATGACATTAAAGCTCTCTAGCTTTTGGCTCAACTTTTTTTTGAAGGTCAGTTTTCATTCTGACTCCGGTTGTGAGAAGGATTGCATTTAGCACCTTTCTCCCAAATTACAACATAAAACATTATATTTTTTCCTGGGGAGAGGAAGTGTGATATGGCCTGATAAGCTTTGAGCCAGTCGGCATCCCCTTTACACTCGCCAACTGTATTGATTTCATCTATTGTGATTGGATTGGTGTGAAGCCACAGGGATTGATTTTCTCTTGTACAAGAAAAGATAAGGTCGCACTGTTTTCAATATTTAAAATAGAGCTTGCACAACTGTACACCAGTCACATTCGTACAATCTTCAAGAAAATAATTTAGCCACTCATCCATGAACAATAAAAACAAGAGGCGAGGGAGAGAGAGAGAGAGAAGAAGATACAATTTTAACATAAGCCAATATCAATATTTGATCCTGCAAAAGTTCTAAGGCTGCTACCATTACCACCACCACCGAAGTCGTTTGCATCTTCTCATCCTTCTTCTTCAGTTATTTCAAAGGAGGGGGAGAATTAAGAAGGAGAGAAATTCCTCATGAATATGTTTGTTGGGGAAAATGGACGGACGCGGACGGGAGAAGAGGGAGGCGAAGGAGAACAGATACAGATAGAATTTTATAACTGAGCCCAAAATTTTTATTACTCTGCTGCTGCTTCAATCTCCTTCACAGTTTCTGTTCGTTCTCATTCCTCCTCTTCTTCTTAAGTACACAAAAATGCCGACTGGACTAATAAAAATATGTGGAGTATAAATATATACATGCAAGTAAGGAGTCAGAGTCATATAGGATTGGGCCCTAGAGTAGGGTCCACCAACATATAAAATACTTTTGGTGTATTTGATTCGGAAGGTGATACCGATCCCTCTTAAGAGTATACATGTGCTAAATATAATGTCGGCCTCCTTTTTCTTCAGCAGTTGTCTTTAGTTTTACCATAATTTAAATTGTTTTTCGGCTTCCTTTCCACGGGAATGATCGAACCTCCAGAGCTTTAAACCTCCCAACATGGAAATTATGCATAACAACGTTAAGTAGAGTTTTGTTACTTACTACAGAGAAGAAGGTTCTTGGCCAAGAAATCTTAGCTGAAATGTATCTTAACAGTTTTTTTTTTACGACAAAGTGCAAAATCTCTCATATTAATAGTGTACTTTGGAGGAGGCTATCATCAGAGTAGAGTTTGTTGAGAGGACCCCAAACACGGAGGAGCAAGAAAGTTGTAAAATTGTGACAACGACACGACAACATGAAGGGCACACGCATTTTTACACCCGGGGCTCAAGAAGCTCAGCAGTAGTCATCGTCATCATCATCATCATCATAATTTTCATAAAATGAAATAAGGAGACAGGTAGCAGTCTTCTCGAGTCCCCGTCAGCTAAACATATAGAAGCCCATCCATATGAAAAATAAAACAGTGTAAATACCCAATGCAAGGTCGTCATCGTCACATTATTCGGGTCTTATTCCATATTTAACACGATTTCGAGGAGGCAGATATTTTTATACGTAATTTTTTCTCTCTCTGTGTCGCTTTTTGTCCACACATCACTTTGCACCTTTTTTATGACCCTTTGAACATAATAATAATGGAAGAAGAAAGAGAGGAGAAAAAAACTGCTACCTGTAGTAACCTTCCTTCCTAACCAACCGACAGCTTCCTTTAAGCTACTTCAGTTCACGAGTGAACAAAGTAAGCTCCACCAGAGCTCATCCTTTTTTCCTTGTAAAAGGCAAAAGGGAACAAAGGGAAATAAGAAGCGGCGGCTGACTTACTGTACTATATGCAATAACAATGCGGCTCTTTTTTCCTTTGGGGGATGAAAAAAAAATATGGCTTAAGTCAAAGGAGCATGCGACCAAAAAAAAACCATTTGTACAAATAGATTTTAATATGAGAACAACCGAACAAGTGTAATATGTATGTAAAGAGATTTTTTTCTTCTTCTTCATGACTTTAATTTTTTTTTTGACTTTTTTATGTCCAGGTGTGTGTTTGCGGATGAGCTGAACTACTATTATTATGGACGGATTTTTACCTAAAAATGGGATTAGGAAGGGGAAGGCTGTTGGGGAAGTGTGAAAATAAAATGAAGGTTGTGGCGACAACCAGACTGCTGCTAAAGAAGTTGATGATGATTATGATATATAAAGGGAGTGAGTGACTAGTGGTCAGTATGACATGAAGTGGGGTAGAGAGGACAAGTTTTTAATATGAAGTTATTTATCGATCGTCAGTAGTTGGTAAACATGAGTTGAGGTAAAAACGTGAAGTGTTGAGTGAAGTTACAAAGTGAGTGAGCAGCGCGTGACTTTAGTTAGTTGAGGAAGACTTGATATTTTTAATGAACATTTTAAATCACAGTTTAAAAGTGGATGAATGAATATACGAGGAAGGGCTATCGGACTCATCGGCGGTGAACTCACCACCCTTGCCCAGTTTCCTCCTCCGAAAAGTGTGTTGAGGGTTGAGGAGGAGCACGATGAGGACTCTGGTCTACATGGGGAGGGGACAGAAGGAACAGGAAACGCCGCTGTTCACCTCCCTTCTCCTCCTGTTCCTGTTGCTATTCGTGGATACCGGCTGTCCGGAAGTGATTCGGGAGTTTGAGATATTGGAAGGAGTTCCAGTAGGGAGCAGTATAGGATTTATCGGGGAGCCGACGCCAGGATCCAGTAATTCCCCGCCGCCACCTCCATACCTGATTGTGCCGGTGCCCGGGAGCTCCGTGGACACTGACCTTACCATTGACCAGAGTAATGGGGAGATTCTCACCAAAGTTCAGTTGGACAGGGAGACCAGGGACTCGTACTCCCTGGTGGCGATCCCCATCATGGGGGAGAACATTCGGGTGATCATCCGTGTCAAGGATGAGAATGACAATGCGCCCGAGTTCCCCATGTCCAGTATGAGTGTAGAGTTCCCGGAGAATACTCCGAGGGATGTGAAGAGAACGTTGGCCCCCGCGAGGGACAGGGACCTGGGGATTTATAACACGCAGAGATATACGATCTCCTCGGGAAATGTGAATAACGCGTTTAGACTCAGCTCCCATAGGGAACGGGATGGTGTGCTTTATTTGGACTTGCAAGTCAATGGATTCTTAGATAGGGAGACTATTCCCTCGTATAATCTATTTGTTGAGGCCTTTGATGGAGGGAACCCTCCACTCAAAGGGTCCATGAATATTAATATCACCATCACGGATCAGAATGACAACGCTCCCGTTTGGCAGTTTGCGCGGTAAGTATTTACTTTCTGGAGCTTTTTAAAAACATGTTTTCAAATGGCGGCTATTATTTTTTTCATTTCAAAATTGTTCCACACCTTCCATTTTTCTAGTTTGCCCAACGGCGACAGTCAGTACATGGACGACGACATAACCTTCAACCAAAGCCGGTATTTCGCCACCGTCGCAGAAAATGCCTCGGTGGGGACTTCCGTCCTCCAAGTATTCGCCCTGGACCAGGATGAAGGTCCAAATGGTCAAATCACCTATTCCATAAACCGTCGCCAGACTGACAAAGAGTCCGTCTTCAAGATTGACCCCGTCACCGGTGTCATCTCCGTCAACCGGCCGCTGGACTACGAGAGCAAGGAAGTTCACGAGCTCGTAGCCGTGGCGAGGGATAACGGGATCCAGCCTTTGGAAGCCACCGTCTTCGTCTCCATCAGGATCATTGATCTCAATGACAATCAACTCAAAATCAAGATCAGCTTCTTTTCAGGTATGTGTAACTTAACAGCAGCTCAATCGCCAACGAAAATCTTTCACGTTTGCAAAACCAAACCCAAAATTTAAAAAGTCTCACTTTTTTTTAGCAAAAAAAAAATTGTGTTAAGCACGCCTCACCCAACCCAACCATATAATTAATCCAGAGTAACCATATAATTTAATTTTCTTCGTTAAAAAATAATTGATTTGTCAAAGAAAACGAGAGAGAAATTCATTGTTTCTCTTTAATATTTAATGTTTTCAAAACTCATCATCAATTTCTGTCTTGTAGTCAAAGTCATAATGAGTAGAACAAACAATATGATTTGGTAGTAGTAGTTTAAGGGAACATAACAGGGGAGGGGTAGGCACACACGTGCACTCATTCTTATCCTTTTCATGAATTGAAGTGATCTCTGAAGCCCATGTCAAATTAGTAAACTGGTTCAAACAAAATATGATCGCCAATTTTTCATTCTTTTTTTTTGCGTGCAGCGCATAAAAAAGATTTTTTTTAAAGAAAAAAATTATTATTATTAAAATAAAGTGCAATGATGTTAAGCGCCATCATCATCCTCATCATCATCATGATCGCGGTCATCCTTTTTTCTGCACATCTCCATTTTGGGCCTGTTTCGACGTGAAATAAATAAATCAGTTTGAGAGGATGAATGATTTGATGAGTTTCGGCTCATCCTTCATCCTCCCAACAATAAAATTAACGGAGGAGCAGAGATATGGAGCTAGCCGGTCACCCTTATTCTACTTCCACTTTGTTGCAATTAGAAAACTATTCAGAAAAAAAAAGAAAGTGAGTGGAAGCAGCAGAAGAAGGTCTTCCGTGTGCGGTTTTTCAAAGATAGCTCTGTTCGCTGCCTCCTTTTGCCCTGAAATAATTTTCCGATCAAGAATTAAGCCAAAAAGCCTAGAAGGCAAATGAAAGTGGCAGGACTGGGGCAGACCAGGCCAGCAAAAAGGCAGGGCAGTCAAAAAGCTGTAGAAGAAGAAGAGGATTTTTTAAGACAAAAAAAGAGAATGCAAACTCACTCCTCTACTAACTCAGCGACTTCATAAAAAAAAACGCTGCATAAATTTTCCCCCCATCTTAAAAATAAATGCAACCTTTTTTTTGGCAGGAGCAAACTTGAGCTAATAAATTTGAACTTTTAAAAAGGAAGGGGACAACAAGCAATAGAAAGAAAGAGGAATGGATAGCGTTCCTTGTTTCTGTGCGAAGAGGTAAAAGGGCTACAGTAAGAAAAACCTTCAAAGACTGAATGAAATGTGAAATATGTGCCGATATAAAAAAAATTTGCAACCCTGCTCATATCGCTAGACTATTTTGTTTTGTTTGAGGAATAATATTACTAATGCTGTTAGACGATGTAAATAAGATATGAGACGATGCTGATGAGTGACTGATAATGATCGTGTTCAACTTCTTTCTCTGTTTTTCATTTTATGACTGATTCGTACAGACAAAAAAAAACATATAACGCCGGCATAAGGGTAGGGATCGGGATCACAAGTTTGGATGGAGCTCTTTTTTATAGTCGCAAAAAATCAGCTTTTAGGAGGAAAGGTTATGACTTGTGTGTGAGAGATGATGAGACAGGATGCCCTAACTTGGCTGTTGAAAGGAGAAAAAAACATTATTCATTCCTTGCAAAATAAATCAGTTTGAATGGGCAGTGCATGAAATTGACAGATAGTCATTTAACAATTACTTAACTAATGACTTTAAAAGCTGGAATGCTGTAATTTACGAATTTCTAGATTAGTAGGCATTAAATATCTTTAGGGCTAGAGTCGGATATGGGTGTAGTCAAAGAAGCAAAATAAAAATATGACGATGATGATTGAGGAGTAAAAGAGAAATGAATCATTTTTAAAAGTTTTTGAAGTGAAGAAATACATTTTTTTTTAATTCTCAGTAGGAGATATATAGGCACGTATAGACCTTTAGCCATAACCCATACATTATTATAAATTATATATAAATATTTTTTTTCGCAAAGGGAGTTCACATTCTCAGTTCACAGCAAGCAATGTTGCCAATCTTGATAATAAAATAGGGGAAAAGACAATAAAATATTTGGATGGGTATATTAAGGGGGTAATAGTGACGAGGTGGCGACGACTCCAACATGCTATATGTATGATGTTTTCCCCTTTCTCATATTATGGCATTCTAACAGGAGGGTGAAGGCTTCGAAGCTCCTACCGCTGAGATACATGTGAGGATGATGATTTAAGAGGGAAAACAAGTTGTCCAATAAAAGGAGATAAAATGGGATTTTATGACTGTGAAGTTTAAAAGCATTTTGAGTGGATTGAGTAAACAGAAAAAGCAAATAAAAAAATTGTATATAGTTGTTAAAGGAAAGTTAGACGGACGGATGAGATTTTTTGCTGTGGAATGGGTTTATGCAAAGAAAGAGAGAAAGAAATGATGTTTCTAAATTTTTGCGGTATTTTGTTTGATTTTTTTTATGAATAAAAAATAGATGATTCGGATGACAAGCCACCCACCGTCTCGGAGAATGCTCAGCCGGGCGAGTTTGTTGCTAGGATAAGCGTCCATGATCCGGACTCTAAGCAGGAGTATGAGAATGTGAACATGATCCTGGAAGGGGGCGAGGGTAACTTCGCCCTGGAGAACAGGAACGGGGTTGTGTACCTCCTCGTGGCGTCCAGGAATCTGGACAGGGAACGTAAGCAAAACTACAGCTTCACCATAATCGCCAAGGATCCGGATAACTCGAATGTAAACACGTCGACAAGCTTCTCCCTCCAGATAGGGGATGAGAATGACAGTCCGCCCAAGTTTGAGAAGGAGGTTTATGAGGCGAGTGTTAGTGAAGTGGCCGGGCCTGGCACTAGTGTTCTAACGGTGAAGGCGGTTGACGCCGATATCGGGAATAATTCCAGGATCATTTATAGTCTGAAACCGGTTGGGGGAGGGGGAGCCCTCAAGTGGTTCGACATTGACCCGGAAACGGGGCTCATCACTACAAAATCCCATCTGGACTGTGAGACAGATCCAATGCCAAGACTGATTGTTACCGGGACGGATATGGGGGAGCCGGCTTTGAGCAGCTCGGCCACCGTCAATATCCACCTTATTGATAGTAACGATACTCCTCGTAAGTCACTCAACTTTTCTTCAGATTCCTTCCCAAAACTGAAATAACTCATTCCTTATTTTTGTTATTTAAAAAAATACATTTCAATATAATTTTCTCTTGCTTTCAGTATTTGATCAAAGCTTTTACAACGCATCCGTCATGGAAAACACCCCGATTGGCAGATGTATCCTCAAGGTAAAAAAATTAACGTCTTGTCTTGACTTTTCTTTTCCTCCTCTTCGGGGGAAAAAAACTTCTTCTTCGCCTTTTCTTCTCCGGCTATCTTTTTTATTTCTCTTTATGCTAATGCATTAAAAGCTTTTAATACTTTTTTATTTTTTTTTGTACAGTCGATAAGACAAAAATCCTTTTTTCATACCAAGTCGTTTTAGAAGGAGAAGAAGAATAGAAAAAATCATTTGTATTTTTCTGTTTCTTTGTTGCCTATTCATAAAAAAACTCCAATGCAATACACTAAACATATCATAATAGCCTGGAATAAGATAAGCACTTATCTCCCCCCCTCTCCTTTTATAGTGACTTGTTGCACGTTTTTTTCTTTCTTCTTCTCAATAAATAAATACACATTTCTCTTGTCGATACTTTGTTATCGAATTTGAAATGAAAAAAAAACTCACTCAAAAATATATATTTTTTTCAAACTGAATAAACTACGCAAGTCCTTATCAACACCATTGCTGCTGATGTTGTTGAGGATTCGTCATTCGTCACCCTCGTCATTTTGCAACGTGGAAAATTTAAAAAAAAGTGTACATTTGCTTACCATTTTTTTCAGTTTAGAAGAGAAAAAAATTGACTTCGACACTATTTTGTTTTTTTTGTGTAGCGTGTTTAAATTTATCATCATGATGATGAGCACTGCCATATTGTTATCATTATTGTTTTTTTTACTCAGCTCAATGGTAAAAATATAAGATGGGGATGAGAAACTGGCTGGGCTGGGGTGATGATGGGACAGGTATTCCTCAGCTCTTCTCGTCCTCTCAACCAACTTTTATGTTATCTTCATTATTATTACACCCAGGAGAGGACATATAATAATGTTAACCTGTTTGCGGTTTTCATCAAGTCGGGTCGGGAGGGAGAACAAAAAAATGAACACCAATAATCTTATTTAGAGAAGAGAATTGTTTTTTATATCCATCCATGTTTAGCATTTTATTTTTTCCCGTATGGGTGAAAACGAGCACGGAAAGTAAATGTATTTCTTTTACGGATACTGACCAAGGCCAAGTTAAAAACCTTCAATTAGAGTCCAATTTTGTTGGATGTTTTACTCTGGAATTTTGGAAATTAGCGAGAGAGAAAACGAATCTCACCGGCATGCATACCGGGGAGAAAATTTGTTTAAAAAACATGTCAACCTGTAGGGTTCTTGTTAGGCGGATGATGTATAAGAGGCTCCGCTGACTGAAAATGAGTAATTTTCTCAAGTCCGTACAAAATACACAGCACAACATTGATTGAAATGAAATGGAGGAAATTATCCGAATTTGATCAGTCAACTTTTGTTTTGTCATCATAGAACATTAATATCCCTATATAGTGGATTAGGTATGTATATAATAATGCGAGAGACATAAAGATAGCTCTCATTGTCAGCCTACATATTTAAAAGTAAACTTGTTTTTTGGAGTTTGTGGCCAAGTCTCGAGTCTCCTCATTGTCATCAACATGATCATCATGATCGTCATCATGTGGATTTTTGGTCAACAAAAGTTATTGGAATGGAAGGAGAGGATTTTTGATCTGCCTTGAATGCAGCAACAATCTTGTCTCCAAAGTTAAAAGTCTTTCTCGTCTGCCGATTTGAAAGGAAGGCTTTTCTCTAAAAAAGTAAATTTATCAGGTTGATGAAAAATGAATGAAAAATTGGACGATGAAAATGAAAAAAAAAAGATTTAAAAATGTGGAATGGAATTGCATAAATGTTTTTGAGCTGAAAAGGGAAATATTTCGTCTTCTTCTCTCTCTGCATTAAATTGAGCCTCTCCACTGGAGCAATAATAATAATAACAATAATAATAATAATTGTGGTATCATATCAAAAAGGGGAAAATGATATTAAAAAAACAAGTCGTCTCAAAATTAGAGAGGGAGAGAGAGAGAGAAAAAGTAGAAATGGAAGTTTTTATTTGGAAGGGTTGTTACGTTAAAAGTTGAAGAAGTTGGTGCAGTGCATTGGACAGCGTGACAAGGATGATATGTGTGTGTAGGCATTATATATCAATAAAAAAAGGTCCACTTAGGAAAAAAAAGTGACGGTCGGTAGTGGTGGTGAGAGTGGTGACAGGGTGTAAAAAGCCATTGTCACAAATCAATCGAACTGGTGGTGGTGCTTGTGGTGGTGATGTTGATGGTGGCTCTATCTAAACTAGTCTCTGGTGTCATCATCATCATTATCCTGATGGGATGGAGGAGAGAAGACATGGCATGCTAATATTTTATAGAACGGCTATCACATCACATCCCCTCCACTAATGGGATTTTTTTTCTTTCTCTGATGTAAAAAAACTACGGCAAACGCCTGGTGAAGAAGAAGTCACATTTTGAGAATTTGAAACGTGTGTGAATGTGAAACGGAGAGAGAGAGAGAGAGAGAGAGAAATAAGAAGGAAAAAATTAGGTTTTTCGTGGCTACTGCTCCCATCACATCCATCCATCTCCAATCCAATGTTTTTGAGCCTCAGCCTTCTTCTCCAAATTTTTTGGATGACTTTGATTCTGTGATTTTTATACTTTTTAGAAGAAACCTTTTTTCTTGCCTGACCCTTTCTTGTTCCTTCTTCCAACCATCCATCGTCATATTATTATCAGCAGCCTCATGATGATGATGATGATGATGATGATCGAGGATAATAGTTTGATGGAAGACGAAGGAGAAGAAAAAGGGGATGATGAAGAAGAAACAACGCCAGGAGCGTTCTTTTCTTTCGACAATATATATTTGAGCTTAGTTTGGTTGTAGGGGTAATATAGGTAGCTCTAGATGAGAGCTCTTGCCTTCATCATCCATGGCATGGTGTTTTGGTTGCACTTGGATTGCAGTTGGATTTTTTTCTTCTTCTTCGTGGTTATGTTGCTGTCGCTGGTATGCCATGTCCAGGGGTAGTTGGGTAGGAAGAAAGGAATGGAACTGGACTAGTCGAGGAGTCGATTTGAAAGGAGAAGAAGAGAGCCATCATTATCATCATCAGCTCACGATTATCCTCGATTTTTTTCCTTTTGCCTGTTTTTCCCTTCTTGATTTCATCCAGGTGGCTGATTGTTTCAACAAGAAAGGAGCTAGCAATTTTTTAATGGATGGTGATGGTGGTGGTGGAAAAGGATGGGGAATGATGATGATGATGGAGCTTGAGAGAGAAGCAAGTTGTTTGAGGAATGAGATGAAAATCAAAGGGGTTTGTCCACCACAGAGAAGGAACTTTACACAGCAAGGGGGTGGCTCACTTGCTCACTGCGCACTGCGCAGAAGGTGGCTTTTCTCCTACTCCATATTATTACCACCACCACCGAGAAAAGAAGAGCTGGCACTGTACAGAACGGGAATGTACACACTTTAGTCAGAGTTTCAGAAGAGGAAGAGAGAAAAATATCAGTCAGAGAAGCATCAGCAGTCAAAAATCTCCTCAAAAATATAACCATAGATTAGATATTATTTTATAATAATAATAATATTTAAGTACATATATTCATATCACATTATATATTTTTTTATTTTTTCTATTTATCTGAAAAAAATTAATAAACCGTAATTTTTTGTATTCGAAAAAAAAAATGATGATTCGGATGTTAGGAGAATTGCATAACTGTACCAAATCACGATGATGATCCTAATAGGAAGTGAATGTAATGACGGTCTCACATGTCCTCACATGACAATAGGGATAGTGTAAGTAGCCATAGCCATACATTTTGATTATGAAACAGGAAATGAATTGATTCCCGTTAGCAAAAAAAATATATATGAAATAGTTTGTGATTTCTTCTGAGAAAAAGAAATGGCCAAGTAGGTAGGTAGATGGGTGTAATAGGTACACTGACGATAAGTAGAGGTATGATTTTTGCACATTTTTTTCTTCTTCCCTCTGTTCAACCCCCTTCTCCTGATAAGTAAGTATAAGCATCTTTATGAAGAAGAAAAAAATTATATGATTTGATAAGCTAATGAAAGAGCTTTCAGTTCTCTTCTCTTCTTGGAAAGTTGTTGACAGACTGTCATTTTAACAAATGTGATATGATGCATATTATCCTTCTCCTATCACAAAGAGAATAAAAAAACGGCAGCAGCGGCAACAGGAGACTGCCGAACAAGCACAGAAAATTTTTTTCTTATATGAGCTGGTTTTTTTTGGTTGGCTTTTGCAATTGCATAATTTTTTTTCGTAGACTTTTCTCCTCTCTCCTGAAAAAAAAAGTTTTTCTGACAGGTCGGCCTCTTACCGAAACCGAACTTACTACTGCATGTTTAAAGGGCAAACAAGTAGTAGTAAAAATTGAGGAAAGTTTGAGGATGATGGGGAATGAAATGCTATCATATCATCATCATCATCAGCTTATCATATCTCTAGACTATCATTATTATTATTATTATTATGGAAAAAAATAGTTATCCACAAGAGAGGAATCCACTGCTGATGGTCGACAAAAGAGTTTAAGTAAAAAGCATGTATATTCATATTATATTCCTCCGCTTTTTTATTCCTCCCATCTCATTTTTCTTTTTGGGATTGAGAGAGGATTGGGAAGAAGAAGCGGAGGAGAGAGAGAGACAGAGAGAGAGGAAAAAAGTTACATCGGAATGCAGAGGAGAAACTCTCTATCTGAGGATGGGAGCTAGGCTAGAGAACTATGGGCTAGGATCATCTTTGAGAATCAAGAAGGGAGTCAGTTGTACAAAATAATATTCCCTCGTTCATCTTCATCTCCTCCTCCTCCACCTGTGCAGAAGAAGAGGAGAAGAAGAAGGAAAATATTGTTGATGGGGATGATGATGACCATCCTTTTGCTTTTTCGATGATGATCATCACCAGCAGTTTTTTTTTGTATTTAGCCATGCCAGGGTTTTTGAAGGTTTTTCTAAAGTGGAGAACTGACCGGTGTGTAAGTATCATCATCTTGGATATCATGATGATGATGATCACTCACTGGTCACTACTACTACAACTACTACTATCTACCTACTTACTAGTTTTGAATTAAAGTGATCATCATGTTGATCAACATCATCAACCGTATCAGTATCATCAACCTATCTCTATCATTATGATATTGATTATGATTATATATCCCTTTGATTCCCGAAATGAAGATGAAAAAAAAGCCATCCATAATTTCGGTGGGGATTTTCGCAAAGAAAATCAAAATGATAAGGATGAAGTTTTTGAAAAACCAGCACCGATACTCTTCTGGGCTGATGTGGTACGGTACTTGATGATAAGTAAGTAAGGACACTCCTTGAGTCTTCCTCCCTTGCAAAAAAAAAACGAAAAGATGATGAAGGAGTGAAGAAGGAGATGAGGATGAGAGCGATGATGATGATGATCATTATCATGATGGTAATCATCTTCTTCTTCGGGACTAAGATTGCCCATTTCTCCCTCACTATATTTGCATATATATATTTCTGGTTGGTGGTAATCACCATGATCAGGGTGAAGAGGAAATTAAGCTTGGGAGTAGAAAAAGGAATTTGCGAAAGAAAAAGACCCCATATTGGATTTGCCGATAGTCCCAATCAAAACATCATCTTGATCAGGCTCATCATCATCATCATCATCGAAATATCCAAACATGTGAGGTTGTAATTGCAGGTGCAATAATTTTTCTCCTGCTTCATCTCCATCTGGTATTTTCCAACATGAAGCCAAATTTGCATGTGGACTTTTTTTAGGGAGGGCTCATATCTGTTCAGCATGGATTGGGCAGTTATCCAAGTGGAGTTTTCTGCGCGTTATTTTGCATTATTCGAGTGAAAAACGAAATGGTTTGGAGGAGGGAAGAAAAGGGATGGGGAGAGAGAATCGTTAAAGAAAAACCGAAGTTTAAAGCTTTTCAAGCAGGAGAGTAAAAGTTTTGTTTTGGATTCTTCTCCTTATCCATTCTTGGATATAAATGCGGTGGTTGGTTTGGTGGTGGTGGTTCTTCGGCTGTTTTTTTCTGCTTCTCTCTCTTCTGCTTCGAGTAAAAACTGCTGCTCTATGATTATCCTTAATAATCCATTTTTCCTCTGTGGTTTTTTCCTCTCTATTCTCTTTCGGGAATGATGATGATGATAGGGAATGAAGAGGGAAGGGAAGGCCAAAATATGGCTGTTTTACGTAATTTTTTCCTCTCCTTTCTTTCTTTTTAAATTGTAAAATTACGTTGAGAAATTTTGTGTCCTTCTTCGTCTTGGTCGATGTATACATAGGACTTCTAGGACGTTTTTTTTTGTTTGAGGGGGGAGAGCTCCTCCCCGACAAAATAAATTATTTTTTTAGCCGTCTGTCTCCGTCCGTATGCGTGTCTCTCTGCCTTCCTCTATTTTCTGAGACTTCGTTCAAAGGAAAAAGATTCAATTGTTTGGGGATGTGATGATGAGGCTGATGATGATGGTCGTCGTCGTCGTGGTCGTGGTCTTGAAGACTTAAAATGTTTTTCTTTAAAAATAATTTTCTCCGTCTTTATTCTATGACTGAGTGAGTGAGTGAAGTGGTGGTGTGGCACTGGCACTGCTGTTGAGGCAGTTATCATCGTGATTATTATGATTATTATTACTATTATTATGGAGGATTGAAGGGGGGAAATTGTTTTTTTTCTCTCGAAGAGGTGAATCATGAACAAGAGGAGGATCATGATGATGATGATGAGACGGAATGACACAAAATTGGGGCTTGGAAGCGAACTAACTCTCAAAGATTGCGTGAAGCCAGAAACGGAGTCTTACAGTCATTATCTTATCATGAGAGAAAATAGGGAAGGGAAAAAAGTCCTGCACGTTTTCTGTTTCTGGAAGTGGAGGAATTAGCTTCACGCAAATTAGCTCAGCGTTGCTTCCTCTCTGGAAAAGCTGAAGGGTCCGTTGGCATGACATGGCATGCATGGCTGTGGCAAAACGGTTTTTACGGTGGGCTTTGGTGGTGGTGAGGCCCGGGCTATTTATTTACTTTTTTTTAAATGACAGAAAAAAAAGATTCAGTTTAAAAAAAACTTTAAACTTAACTTGCCAACTAAGGCAAGAAAAAAAGGAAAATTTATTTTTGACTGGAAGATGAGCGCCCCATCATTACCCTAAGATTTCTCATGTTTCTCCGGCTTGATCAACATTTATGAACATGCTTGGTCATCATCAACAGCGTCATTAAGTGCTCCACTTGTGTAATGTATGCATTTTTCCCTTGCCGTCCCTCTCTCCAAAGCTGTAGCAGATATTATGTTCCCCCACGTAATTTTTATTTTCATTTCTCTCTCAAACCATTAAAAAAAGTCTGATGATGATAAGCGATGATGTCTGATGATGACGCTGGTTTCGTTTCATTCGGAGGTCTCTGTCTGTTCGTGGTTGATGTACGTAAGTAGGTAAAACAACGATGGACTGTTTGCTCTGGCTTTTCAAAGCTGACTGGATGATGATGGGTGAGCTAAAACAAGAACTCTAGAGCAATTTCTCATCGTCCTCCTCTCATCAAACATCGCCATATCATCAACCCATTTTTTTATTATTATTTTACTATAAAATGTGGAAATTGCGGACGAGACGAAGTATAAAAAAAACAAGCCTCCTTCTCTTCTTTCTTCGAAGGAGAGAAACGAACAGAAAAAAAACATTTTGTTTTCTACGGGAAAAACTTGTGAAATTACATGGAAAATGGGATAAATGAGCTGAGTAAACAAAAAGTTACTCTCGGGGAAACATTTTCTCTCTCCACTTAATAGAGCTAAAGAAGGAGCTCTATATCTGATGATAAATAATTACATAATCTTCCTTCATCATCAGCAGCACACACACACAAACCTCGTCTCTCCATCCGAGAGAAAACATTTTCACGAACAACATTAACTCCCATTCTCAGGTTCCCATCGTATTAGTCCGGGGGAAGTAAAAAAAAAATTCCCAAGCAATAAGGTGCAGGTGGAGGAAAGAAATTGCCATTTGCCACCACCACCACCATCATCTTCCTCATATCATAGTTATCATAAAGCAAGCACGCCGTTCTTGTTACCCTCACCATCGTCTTTATTTACTTTTTACACTGTTTTTTTTATCAATAATTAAAATCAGTCATCATCAGCATCCTTTTTTATTAGAAGATGTCGGTCAATTTCCCTCTTTAAACATTGTGGGGAAAAAATGTTGACATGTCAATTTAATAAAATCCACAGAGTTTATACTTAAGGCTGAATTTTTTCATGTAACTACATTAGTTACTTACCAGAGTTTTCTCTTCATCTAATTGTAATATTACTTAAAATGTAATTTGACTTTAGTGTAGTTTAATGTAAAAAAAAGAAAGCTTTTACCGGTCGGCCGGTTTTTTTTCAGATCAGGGTTTTTACGAGCTGTTTGCTAAAATTGCTAATAAAAAGGTGAGGATGGCGAGTACATGATAATGTGGGGTGGCAGCAGGATTTTCATTGCTGGTTTCTTTTTTCGGGGTAATTCCCTTTGGTTAGTTATCGTTAGGGATATTTATGGAAAGGGGGAGAAGAA